>PVIJ01006591.1:0-90567 GCA_004024925.1 Scalopus aquaticus
TCTCTCTCTCTCTCTCTCTCTCTCTCTCTCTCTCTCTCTCCCTCTCTCTCTCTCTCTCTCTCTCTCTCAGTTGTGATGCACTGAGGTCTTCCCTGGTTACTAATGAAATTGACTAACTTTGTTGTTTCTTGGCCATGAAGATATCTTGTTTTGTAAAGTATCAGTGACCTTGTGCACAGATCTCTTGCCTAGTCAGTGTCTTTTTTCCTCTTATTTGCAGATGTCATTTGCAGATTTGCAGTTATTTGTAGGACATATAGAAAATTCTCTGTTGGATATTACGCATTCCAAGTGTCATCCTCACACTGATAGTGGGTTTGTATTTTTTTTTAAGATTGATTTATTTATGCATCCAATAGCTGGGGTGTAGGCTGGAGGTGTGTGTAGGGGACAGTGAGCAGATTCACCAGAGGCAGAGTGGGGAGCAGAACAGGTAAATTGACTGAAATACAATGCTGAGGGGAACAGCGGGCGAGACTGGCGAGGTCTGCTGTGCCATGTGGGTCAGCTCCCTGGCCAGGGATCAAATTTGTGCTGCAGTGGCTGCCGATATCTTCAAATGCTGAGACTTAACCCCTGTGCCACCAGAGAGGCCCGGGTTCATACTTTTTTATTGCTGTCTTTTGGTGAACACGTTTTCAATTTTACTATAGAGGAATTCACATTTTTCTTTGATACTTATTTTATGTTTCTAATTTTTTTGTCTATTCCAAGGCTTTAAAAATGGTCTATGATTTCCTCAAAACCTTTATTGATTCCTTTTCACTTTTAGGTCAGAAATCCATGTGGAAGTTTGTGCAAGTTATGAGATAGGAGCTCAGGAATTGTTTTTTTCCATGATAATATCAAATTGATCTCTACCCTTTACTGGAAGATGATATTTTCCAGTAACATTGTAAGGTCACCAATATAGTGAATTAAGTAATCATACTTAAAAAGTTCTTATTTTCTTTTGGTTAATTCATCTAAAAAATCACCGTATTTTGAATATTTGAAGAAACTAAGTCTTTAGGAAGGGCATGGATTGTTTTTCCAGGAAAGTCCTCAGTTTGTACTAAACCCTAAAGGCTGGCTTTGAACACAATTACAGAGTTGCAACTTCTGTTATTTTAACATTCTTAGAATGAGATCTGCTTGAAAGCTCCATGCAAATAGCAGTAATTTCATTTGCCAAATGTGTGAAAAATATGTATCTTCACAATTTCCTGAGAACACACAGGTTAGGCTTATTTTATCCATGCACCATTAGGCATAATGTGTTTGTTCTGAGACTTCTTGGAAACCGAGCTCTGCCTGATCACAGAGGATAATGGTCAAGGCTGCGGTGCTTCCACAGAGAAAGGTTCTGATCTCCAAGCTGTGCTGATTCAATGTGAAATAAGTAGCAGAGTCATCTCAGGATTTGGTTCCTTTTCTTCCTCAGAGAATAGTGTAACAGATGAAAAGCTGAATGTACATGTATGCATGGATATGCATATGCATATATATATATCAAGCTAATTAAATAACCAATTAATAATTTCCTCAATTATTATAATTATAGTAGTAAAAAAATGTGCGACAGAACATTAAAATGTTGAAAAACACTCCTTTGCATAAACATATTATTCTGCTCTGCTGCTTCCTCCTAACTTATGTTTTGTCCTGGTCCATAAAGCCTTTAACTAAAGGTGACATGCTATTAAGAAGTAATAAAGATTGGGGTATAGAGAAATTGACCGTTGCCTTAAGTTCATCCATACATTCCAGAGGACTCCATTCTGAATTTTCCAAACAGCTTGCTCAGTATGTTCAGATCCCTCAGGTCTTCAGTCTGCTTTCCTGGGAGGTGTACAGAAGCTGAAGATATATTTAAAATATTTTTATAATTAAATATTTATTTTGACTGTGAAATGTTTACTTCTCTCTCCCAAAAGTCCCAACTTTTGAATTAGAAAAATGGAACTTTGATAATAATGTATTAACCGAGTAACTACTGCGTAAGATTCCATGTAGACGTTCAGCCCCTGGTCTTTCACTTTGCACAGTTTCACCTTCCTGAAACATTAGTATCTAATTGAGGGAGGAAGAGGTAATTTCTCCCTCTTCATATTTTCATCTTGAAGTAATTAAGAGATTCAATAAGAATTATAAAAATGGCCCAATGAGCCCTAAGAATCCTTCTTCCAGCTGCATCACTGTAAGTGTAATTCTAGTACCATGTCCAAGCAGCACTCACCATGGCCGTAATTCTTTTCACTGCACTACAGACCTGGCCTACTTTTACCGGTTTGGATGGTGTCTCTCTCTCTCTCTCTCTCTCTCTCTCTCTCTCTCTCTCTCTCTCTCTCTCTCTCTCTCTCTCTCTCTTCATTTAGTTTAGGACTCAACATAACCTTTCACAGGGCAGAGAGGTTTCACTTACTACTTAAGCCAGCCATATAGAACTTCAATATGATGTATCAGGGAAATTCACATTACAATAATTCAAGCACAGGACTCCATTGGCAGTAAAAAGGGGGGAGGAGATTACAGATCACTAAGATGAGATTCAGCTTCTTGAGGAGGGGAGGACTGCTTCTCATTGCAACGCCTCAGGTGACTGTTGCCAAAATCTAGAGAAGGTCTGGTAGACTCTGGCATGGAGTGCAGAGCATCTCAGAGTGACTTAATCTACTTCCTGTATTTATACTGCTTTCAGATGGATATGGCCAGGGTCAGTTTTACTTTGAGCTTGGCCTCTTAGCCTTTAGGCCTCTCTAAGCCTTAATCTGTCCTTGACTCCTGTGTCTTTTTATCAACATCCTCATAAACAAATGGTTGCTTTCACTTTTTTTAAAAATGTTTTTTATTGTTATTATTTTTTAAATATTTATTTGTATTGTTATTTATGTCTTTTACATTTTGTATTCCCCTTGGGTAACCCACTACCAATTCACCCGTGATCCATCTCCGTGGTCCCTTGTGTTCTTTTCTACTCCATTTTGTGCCCTTATCCTCCCCTCCCCCTGACCTCCCCCCCCCCACCCGCTGAGTGTCTCTCTCCTATTTGGTTTCCCTATAGTCCTGTTATAAGTGAAACCATTCGATATTTTTCTCTTTCTTTCTGGCTTATTTCGCTGAGTATGATCCCCTCTAATTCCATCCATGTCGCTGCAAATTGCATGTGTTTATCTTCTTTTTTTTAAAGATTTATTTATTTATACATAGAAGCTGGGGTATAGGCCAGAGGCGTGGGGTGGTGAGAAGGTTCACCAGAGACAGAGCAGGGAGCAGAACAGGCAGATCAGAAATACACTGCTGAGGGGAGCAGCGGGCGAGGCAGGAGAGGTCTGCTGCACCATGTGGGATTCTCCCAGGATGGGCGTTGAACTTGCATCGCGACAGCTCCACAGCGCAGTGCTCAACTGCTGTGCCACCAGGGAGGCCCCGATCTTCTTTGATAATATGTTGCTTTCATTTTAGACTACAAGCACATGTTCTTTCATTTCCATTACACCCATGTCCTGGTCAGTCAAGATCGGTACAGTGTCCATACATATAGCACTTAGAGTGTGTGGAGGGAGCTTCCATGTGATTTCATCCTGTGCCTAGATGTAACCGCTTCTACAATATCACCATGTTACATATTATGTGGTACTCTAACTCCATGAATCTTTAACACAAAGGAGCTCCTTTGAGTGGGCCCATCTGTGATGGGTGGCATATGGATAGGTAGGATGGTTATAATTTTCAAAGAAGTAAAATCCAACTTTCTTAGCCTGTTAGTCAAAGCCCTCCCAAAGGAAGATTTACTGTGAACTGTCTGTGCCTAAGGAATGCCTCGCCTGTGGGCAAGGCCATTTGACTTTAGAGGTATTGTGCTCTGTTAACTTCCCTTTAAAATTGTCTAGTGATGCAGGTGAACACTGGTGGAGTTCTTCCTGACATGCTTACCCTCTCCACCCTCTTCATCTCCAGCAGGTTAGTGAGGACCTGAGAAATTGGGACAAGTCTGCCACTTTCAGAGATCTTTGTTTCCGTGTTGTTATCTGCAGTTGGATAAGTAAAGCAGGAATTTTCTCCAGAGGTCTTCTTAAATCTAGAATAAGGATATAGATTTCATGTTCTCCCATACAACTTTGCACTGGACATTGAAGCTTTTCCTTGAGTATTCATCAGAAAAACGCTTGCAAAAATCCCCCACATGTATTGCTTGTTCAGCTAAGATCATGAGGAGATTTCATAGTGCCTCCTACCAAAGAAAGATGAGATTACCAAACCCCATTAAAAGTCCTAATATCCTCTGTGTACCTGACATGTCCCCAGAGTCTGGAGATTTAGTAGTGGGCAAAATAGACACAGTGTCCATCTTCAAAGAACTCTCTCCATAGTGCAGCCCTTCTTTTTTTTTAAAAAAGATTTATTTATTTATACATACAAGCTGGGGTACAGGCCAGAGGCAAGGGGCGGTGAGAGGGTTCACTAGAGACAGAGTGGGGAGCAGAACAAGCAGATCAGAAATACACTGCTGAGGGGAGCAGCGGGTGAGGCAGGAGAGGTCTGCCACGCCATGTGGGATTCTCCCCGGCTGGGCGTCGAACTCGGATCGCTGCTGCCGACAGCTCCACAGCGCAGCGCTCAAGCGCTGCGCCACCAGGGAGGCCCAGTGCAGCCCTTCTTAAGGGCAGCATTTAATCCTATTTCAGCATATTATACACGGTAAATTTGCAGTATATATGGGATGGATGAACTCATCAGTGTATGAGTATTTTAAAGAACAAATGACAAATTGGGACACATTAACAGTACATTTTAATATATTTTTCCCTTAAATTTTATTTTATAATATTTGAAATCTAGTTGAGGTTTCGTAAGAAAATGCCTTCTTTGGGTTTTAAGAGGGAAACTTGGAGCCAAAGGCAGGAATTTCTCAACAATATCTTGAAGCAGCTTTCTAACCTGCCTTCTTTTTGAAGGTTGTACCCAGTTGTGGAACTCCAGCACTGTTCTCTCCCTCATTCTAATTACAATGTATTCCATTCAAAGAGCTTGCAAAAAGGAGCATTAGTAAAAACTAAGTATTATCAATTAGCATACAAAAGTGGAACTGCAGAAGCTGTTTCTGAATAAGAGGCCCTGAGAGAGCTTAACAGCCCATTGGTGGGAAGAGAGCTAAGCAACCAAGTTTACAACCCATTTGGGGTGCTTGAGTGAAGAAAATCAACTCCTATTTGTGGTCCTGAAGCAAACAAATTTTATTTCCCTATCAGCTCATTGGAAAAACAACATGATTTGGGAGGAAAATTCCTTGTGTCTTGTTAAGAGAAAACTGTCACCTATCCAGAATCGCTAGGTTCATCTATTGTGTTGATGCTAATGAAATGTTATCTGAGGGCAGGCCATTTGTTCACATTTTAGATGGAATGCTCTCTTTAAAGCAGATGGGACTTAGTTATCTTAAGAGAAATGTTTATGCGATCCAGACGCCATCGTGTGTGCTGTCAGCCAAAAGAAGATACTTCCTTTCTCTGTTTACTTTTGTTTACATGGTGCCAAGTTCAGAATGCTGTCTCTGTGCAGCAGTCACAGATCCTTGTGGTCCGCATGCATCCGGCTTGGGGCTGCACAGTGTATTTTGTACATCAGATAGGCCTTTCCATCGTCTAGAAGCCCTCTGAGGTTTGAATTTCGTGTTTGGCACCAGATTCATCTCTCACTCTGCTCCTTTACACTCTCTGTTTCAACCAACTTAAATGAGTCATCATTCCCTAAACACACCGTGTCAAATCCTGCCACCTGTCTTTGCTTAGGCCCCTTCCCTCTCCCTGGAATGCCATGTCTCACCACATTCAACCAAGAATTTTTTTGTTTTCAAGATTTACATTAAAACTTGCTGGGTTTTTTTTTTTTTTGTTTTGTTTTTCTGTTTTTTTTAGTTGTTTTGATTTTTGTTTTTTACTGCACCAAGAGAATAGGGACTCCACAGTCCCATGAATACACTTTCATTATTGCAGCAATCTCTATTTCATTTTATTAAAAATGTTATCTGTGCTCTCTATGCCTACATCGATGCATGGCTAATTGCAGGCAGCACTGACCCTATGCCACATGAAGGAGTGGGTGTTGGTAAGCAGTGAGCAGTGTGAAAACATGTTAACTTTAGAACACTGGGAAAGGCGCACCTATGCCAGGCCTCAGTTGCCTCAGTTGGGAGACTCTGCAGAATAAATGAGAGGAGTGAGATACAAAGGAGCTAGTTATATAGGTATTCAGTACTTGCTGGTCCTGCCTAACCTTGATTTGTGATGAGTGAAACAGAAACTGCATTAAGTAAAGCTAAGTGGCAGTACTGACCAGGAGGAAAGAGAGAGCAGTGTCCGAGGGGTGCTGAGTGAGCATTGCTTGTGTGTGAGAGAGAGTGTGTGTGTGTGTGTGTGTGTATGTGTGTAAAAGAGAGAGAGAGAGATGATCACTTAGAATGGAAGAGAGAAGCCAGTATCTACTTTTGGAAAAGTATTTTTTTGTATAGGTTTATCTTGACTTCATTGTTGATGAATGGAAGTATTCTGATATCAGAACAAAAGTTGTGTCCTAGGTTGTATGAATCATTAAGCTGGACCTTCTGAATATAATAATACCGATGTATTGGGGGTGCAGAGTTCAAAGGGAGCTTCCATTATTGGACACAGACCTGAATTCAAAGGCTCTTTCTTAGCAGCCAAGTTTCAAAGATATGACCCACTAGGTAGGCGCTAGACTGGACCTAACACACACTAGGCTCAGCCACAGTCCGCACTCCGTTATCAAGGGTGAGAGTTCAACTCACTTCATCCTGGGATCTTGATAGAAGGAGACTTGAACTCTGGAGCACTGGATTGCTTTTTTGTGGTCTTTGTGCATATGCTGATGGATGTAGAGAAACCCAAATTGAATTTTATAAAACACTATTTCCATGAGATGTAAATGGGCGTTATAGAACAAAATAGAACTACCATGATATGTTTGCTCAATTCTAATTTAAATAGAATCAAATTTTGCCAGTCACCTCACCATCGGAATTTTCCCAAGCCTATAAACTGGTAACATGTTGTGCAAATTTTCCAAGATATTCATGCTGTGTCTAGTCATGCCCATCTTTTAGACCATGGCAAACCCCTAGGTCTAGCCCATGAACCACACTTGGAAATTATGTGGAATTGCTTTCTGAAGTGATGGATTTTAATCAAGTTCTCTGTGACTGTGAGTAAAATATCTGACCTCCCTGCGTCTGCACTGCCTGTGTAGAATCAACTCTGATTATCTCTGACACTGAGCCTTTACTGTCTTCAGCTAACTGAGTGAGTAGTCCCCATCCTTGCGTTTACTCTTGGGTTTATTGGTCAGGGCACTAAAAGGA
Organism: Scalopus aquaticus; assembly: GCA_004024925.1. Lineage (NCBI taxonomy): Eukaryota > Metazoa > Chordata > Mammalia > Eulipotyphla > Talpidae > Scalopus > Scalopus aquaticus. The sequence goes on from PVIJ01006591.1 coordinate 7,358, forward strand.
ACAAGCCAAGCAGCACCTCAAAAGCTACTTAAGGAGAGCTCAATAGAGAGACTGCTAAGAATATGGTGGATCGATGAAAGGACAGGAAGGAGGATTGAGAAAGTACCCCAGGACGACAAATGCACTACCAATGCCCCTGGGCGTGAAGAGACAAAGAGTAGCAGTGCAGGACCCTGCAGAGATTAGTTATTAGTAGTTGGAAGTGGCTTCCTTTTTAGAGGGAAGTGGCTTCCGTATTGGAGCAGTGGCTTCTGCAGAGAAGTATAGTTCAGCCACAGTGATCCAGAAGGAAGAGACCTGAGGAATAAATTCCCCAGTCTCCCTTCTCATCTGCCCTCCGGCTCTAATGCCATTAACTCCTTTTTTTTTTTTTTTAAGATTTATTTACTTTTACATACAAGCTGGGGTACAGGTCAGAGGTGTGGGTCAGTGAGAGGGTTCACCAGAGACAGAGTGGGGAGCGGAACAGACAGATCGATGGAAATACACTGTTGAGGGACTCAGTGGTAGAAGCAGGAGAGGTCTGCTGCGCCATGTGGGAATCTCCCCGGCTGGGCGTCGAACTCATGTCGCATTGATGCTGTTGACATCTCCACAATGCAGTGCTCAACCCGCTGTGCCACCAGTAAGTCCCTGCCAGTAACTCCTTTTAGCTGAACCTATCAGAAGCCACCAGGCAAAGAGCTTACTGATTGTCAGTAACAGCCAACCTTCTGAGGCAGAGAGCAGGTAGCAAAGGGTAGGGAGTCGATCTGTAGGTACATCCAGTTGGCAAGTTGGCAACCAAACCAGTTCACAGGTAAAGCAAAAGAAGGGATGCAACAAGATGACACAACTCTACGGGGAAGTTGTGAAATCATGCACTGAAGATGGCATCGAAGTTAGCTCCCTGCATCTCTCAAAGTGCGGTCTGCACTGCTAACTGTTTCCAAGGGTATTCCCTAATTTGGGGAAATCAAATATTTAAAAGCAGTCCCTCTTTAAGTCTCCCAGCAAGCAGCAAATCTGAGGCTTGATAGATCTCGTTATTAAGAGTCAGTCCATCTGAGCAATCTGTTTGCCTGCCTTTCTTGCTGTGTTGGTAATTTTGCAAAAACTGCTGAATTTGCTCTTCTCACTGCAGGTTGTAGACACAGTAAAGAATGTCTGTGAGTTGTCTGTCACCCTTTAGGAAAAGTCCCCTCCCCTTTCTTTCAACTATTTTCAACCTTGTCACTCTGGACATGTAGAAGAGGAACTGTAAAGGAGAATTATCATTAACTAAGTGATGCTATGTATATGCATTTTATGTTGATGCAGGCAGAAAATAGTCTCATTCTTCCCCACTCTGTTATCACACACTGAGACCCACTCTAGCTGTACAGTCTCTGGATTGAGAAACCTTCAATCAGAGACAGCTCAGTGGCCCATAAGATGAAAAGAGAGACCTGGGATCTGAGGATGAATCTCCAAGATTGATTAAAAGAGGGGGGGAAAAGGAGAGAGTTAAAGCCATAGAAGGAAGGGAATGGGGAACACAGACAAAGAGAGGAGGAAAAAAAGGCAGCACAGTTCCCAAAAGTAAAACTTAGTTTCTGGCTATTTATTGCCAAGAATACCTCCCCAGGAGCCAGGAATCTTTTTGCATTTCTGTTTCCATCTGAATTATTATTGAACTGTTGGGCACAATTAATTATGAATTACATCCAACAAGTGCCTACCATCACCAGTACTGAAGAGAATGTTCACCATATGCCAGATCATAAATGTCTTTCTCCCACAGGAGTGACTTACCTCCTCAGCAAGAATCTATTCATCCTTTTCTTAATGATGCTTGCCCCAATTTTTTTTTTTTCTTTAAATAAGGCACTATTTGAAGCAGAGAATGTGGAAAACTACTGCTGTAGTCTTGGGAAGACATATTAGAATTGCAAGCAACCTTGACCAATTTGAAAGACAAATTTGTTCTGATATAAAAACATTTAATAATAAGGAAAATAGCAGAGCATTTCATACTGGTTGAATTACAAAGCTGCTCAAATTCCTTGCTGGATGAGCCTGTTCATATGCAAAACACCAGTGGAGAAAAATAAAAATCTAAGTAAATAACACAATATTTTACAATAAGAAAGGCAGAATTGGCATAATGTAAACAGACTTCACGTGTGTTAAAAAGTAAGGCAAGGGAAAGTTGATACCTTTCAAGTTCATTATGGATTTATACATTATACCAAAGATGATGTCTGATCAGAGCTAAAGAGCAGACACACGTCATTAAGAATTTTGAACAATTTCCTATTTCTTTAGAAAGACCTGAAACTAAATTGAACACTGAGTGAAGACACAAAGAATGAGATTAATTTAACCATTGTCCAGCTTCTACATGCATCCCTACTATGTCACACAGGAATTCCTGGCCACCAACTCCTTGTCCTTTTTATGTGACAACATTCCTTCTACCTTTGCTTCTGACTCCTCTTGACATATTTCCATCTACAGAAGTTCTCACTCATCTTTGTGGCTAGCAGTGTGTGATGTATCAGCTGTGTTCAGAACGTGCTAGTCCTGTTTTCTGCCAAAGTCCTATCTTTAGTGGAGAGCAATTCAACAATTTTTACCCTTTCTCAACATATTATCATAGCAGTTACAGCATAGGTATCTCACAGGGCAATGAAGGTAATGCTCATAAAGTTGCTGCTAACTATGAATGCGTTTCAAATTGTTATATTTCAAGGATTTACTCTCTGTTCGGTCCTCTAAACCTCCTCATTTGAGACCACCAATTATTTGATAAGAGTTGACATTGTCCTTTGTTTCAGTCACAGGTTATGTATTTTCTAGAATATGGGAATATTTGCCAGAAAGACTATAACAGTGAAAGACTGATAAAAGTTAAGGCTCCCATGTTATTGTTTGAATTGTATCCCCCCATTCATATGTTGAAGTCTGACCTCAAATGTGATTTTATTTGAAGCAAGGGTTTTTAGAGATAATTAAGTTAAAATTAGGTGTTTAGGAAGGGCCCTAATCCAACATGACTGGTGTCTTTAAAAAAGAAGAATTAGGGCTTCCCGGGTGGCTCAGTGGTTGAGCGCTGCGCTGTGGAGCTGTTGGCAGCGCGATTTGAGTTCGACGCCCAGCCGGGGAGAATCCCACATGGTGCAGTAGACCTCTCCTGCCGCGCCCGCCTCTCCCCTCAGCAGTGTATTTCTGATCTGCCTGTTCTGCTCCCTACTCTGTGTCTGGTGAACCCTCTCACCGCCCCACGCCTCTGGCCAGTACCCCAGCTTGTATGTATAAATAAATAAATATTAAAAAAAAAGAATTAGTGCATGGACACCTGGGGGCCTGGGGGTGAGGAGGGTAACGTGAAAACACAGGGATAGGATGACCATCTACAAGCTTAGGAGAGAAACCTCAGGAGAAACTTAAATTTGCCAATACTTGATCTTGGACTTCCAGGCTCTAGAAGTGTAAGAAAAAAATTACATTGCTTAAGCCACCCCATCTTTCGTATTTTGTTATGACAATCATAGCAAAGGAATATGCCCTGAGAATCCTGGGGTGTCAAAGCAGAAAGAGTTGGGAAACCTCTACTCAAAATGCATATTACCCAAATGCCCAAAAATGGATGACTGGATCAAGAAGACATGGTATATATCCACAATGGAATACTATTCAGCAATCAAAAAAGATAAACCCAGGCCATTAGCAGCAACAGGAATGGAGCTAGAAGGGATTATCCTCAATGGAATAAGCCATAAGGAAAAAGAAAACTATCAGATGGTTTCACTCATAGGAGGAATATAGGGGAACCAAACAAGGGATCAGAAAAAAGAGACAAAACTAGCAGGTAAACTATAAATCAGAGACATGTAACAGGGGATGGGGAGGGAGAGGGGTCAAGAGAGTGAAGGGAAGAGCACAAGGGACTATGGTGATGGTGCATGGGTGAATTGGTGGTGAGAATGTGATGGGGACTACACCTGAATGGAGAAAGCAAACATTGCACAAAATGAACAATGATGTAAAATATATATAAATTAAAATTATAAAAATTAAAACACACACACACACACACACACATTACCACTAAGTCACTGAGTAAGCTGGCGAAGTATTTCTCAGGAGGAAGGGGAGAACCCCTTACACACTTGTAGTTGAATTCCAGCTTATCATCAGCAAAGTAACTAATCTAGGAGAACTTCAGTTTCTTCTTCCTTAGAAGGGGAAACAATTTACAGAGTTTTTGTGAGAGGTCATTGTAAAGATATGTTTGAAGCAGTATGTGCCATACTAAACATAAATACTATGAAATGATAGCTGATATTATTATCAGTTTTCATATTTATAAAATAGGACACCCCACCTTTGTAGCAGGGTGGGGTGAAGAACAGAAGCGTTAATGTTGATGAAAGACTATTTCTGGGGTGTGCCCAGGGTGGTGAGGGGAGCTGTCCCAAGTACCGGGGACAGCCAGTGTGTCCTTTATGGAGAATTTAAAGACAATAATGCAACTGAATAAAATTTGATCTCCTTTAACAATGTCAGTGATGAAATACTCTTGGGGTGCATCTCTCCCACCCACCTCCAGTGCAATATTGTAAACGAAAATGAGTCAAGTCAAAATGAGATTAAAAAATGATTGTTATAATTATATGCTCTTCACATCTTCTGAACACTCGATTAAGTGCTAAGCTAAGCACTTCACAAATTATCTCATTCAATCTCAGTCTCACCCTGTAAAGTAGAATTTAAAAAGGGAAGCAAGGTGCCCAAGGTCACAGAGCATACAGCCTGGTGTACATTTGGAACCAGTGAGTCTGATTCCAGAGTCAAGCTGGCTTTATAGCATTCCATATGGTGACTTAGGGAAGAACTGATTTCCTCGCTCTCCCTTCCTGGGCAGTGGAACAAGGGGAAGCCTCTCACAGGCTTAGCGAGACTCCCCATGTAGCCTGCAAATCTCCAACCTGATCTTGGGGACTGTCGTTCTTGATGCGCCCCATCCGCACAGGCCCACTGTCTGGATCTCACTCATTTGGTGATTTATGGACCATGTCAGTGTAATTTAGTGTCTTAATCTCCTGGTCAAGGACCATCAAATGTCTTCTAAAGTCTCCGATGTCCTTCAGGAAGAAAGAAGTAGAACTAAATGTTAGCAGCTTTTGCGATCTGGAGGCGAAAGGGAAATGTATTCTAGGCAAAGATCCCACCTGACCCCTTGGCCCCCAGCCCTGCTATTTATAAGCTGTGAGACTGAGTCTGACCTCTGACGTCCATATCATAATCGCTGCCACTGTTTGTCTTTTGGCTTGTTTTTAGATTTGTCTTTTTCTCTGGGTTTTGAGTCCCTACAAAAATGAAATACAATCCTAAAAAAGAAGTGTTTGCTTGAGATGCCTAAAATTTAGACAACTGAATTGCTAGTAGTGAATCCTCTACATTGATTTGCAGTGTGAATGCACTTAAGAATGAAATTAGACAATGTTCTTTTAAGCTGGGTCACTCATGGGATTATGGGACTGAAGTTGCATGCAAACCTGCGTGGAGACATGAAGGGTCCTAAGGAAATGGCTCTCGAGTTCATATTATTTTAAGAAATGCTGATTGAAAATAAGAATGTGATTTGATGTTTAGGAAATAAGCATGATATGATGTAGTGAAAGCTGATCCTTGTGGTATTAAAGTCAACCAAAGAAATGTCATCTATCATCCAATTAGCCAATTGTTTTATTTCGTTTTTAAACCAAAAAAGTGTTTGTGGAGTAAAATGTAAGATCACAGTCTCTCCTACGGAGGAATACTTAGTAAGAAAGTTAGGTTTTTTTGTGTGTGTGTTCCTGTGGCTATCAAGATATATTTCAGAATCTTGAATGTGACAGGAGCCATATAGTTTATCTATTTTGATTCCTTTGTGTTCAGTTGAGGAAATAGTGCCTCAAAAAGAAGACTTGTTAAAGATCAACCACCTAATTAAGCTCAAGTTTTCTGAGTATTTTTCTCTACACACACAAATTCTTCCTAGGATTTACCCATACACGATGTAACTGTTTCTTTAATTGAATCACTCACCTGTAGAACCTAATATGAAAAGAAAAATAATGGATTTTTTCTTGTTGAAGCAGTACTTGGGGTTCTGGAATTGAAATGTAATCCCTAAAGCCTGGGATGTAAAAATACTAGTTTGAAATCTATGGGGCTAATCCATATTGACTTGATAATATTTTCAATGCAAATTAAAAATGCAAATAAGAAAACTCTCGCATAATTATTAAATGAATGGGCCTTTCCGGAAAAGAAATTGAAACATGTTCACAATCTATAGCTCAACTTTACAGATCCAAAGGCACAGAATATACACCCCACACACACACACACACACCCCTGAGGAAGAAAAATAAGCTTTCCGACATTATGTCCTTGGTCCCTACGGAAACTGTCAGAGCAGACAGTTGCCTAGATGGATGATAGATGACGTTTCTTAGATTTTTACTTACCCTCAGCGGTCTTCGGCATGATATATAAAATGCTATTTTTTGATTCTTGTCTCAGTCTTTTCTTGCTTGCTTACATAAGGGCTGGCATATCTAACTCGGATTATTTTTGTTCAGAGATGCCACTTACTTGCCCTCCCCAGTCTTGTCACCAGAATGGCGAAGGAAAACTTGTGTTGGGTCCAGATTCACTGTACTTTAACAATCCCAAGGAGGGACTTCCTGGACCAACCTTCAATACTAACCAGCCCCTTACACAGTGACACATGTTTGAATCTGTCAACTGGCTAGTTGCAGGATGGGAGAAAAGGAAACCTTTAATTCTTATATGCCACCAGAATGAGTTTTCAAGTGATTTTTCACACCATCTTACCTTACCTTGATAAAAGCCCTTTAATGGGTCCTTGTCCTCAGAATAAACTCTGAATTCCTTAGAAGGGATTTCAAGGTCCTTCCAGATCTATTCTCTGCCCATCCACACCATTAGAATCTTTCTGTGCCAATCCTCTAGTTCAACTCTTTCTGAACTACATAAAGTTTCTCCCGGTACTTTTAAGATGCTGGTTCTCTTTCAACTGTAAGCCTGAATATGGGCTGTTTTCTCCACTCAGACACTCATTTCTGTTTTCCCTACTTTCTGCTGTCTTCCCATCTTACACTAAATCTCACCTCCTCAGGATTCCTTCCCTGAATCCAACAAAGCATATCAGGACACCTCCTGCATGCCATCCCACCATTTCCCTGCCCATATGAATGGAAATGTGTTGCCATTTTTATCTTTCCTATTACACTGTAAGTTCCCTGGAGGTGGACGGTATGATAATGTTGCTCACAGTGCTATCTCCAGAGAGCCCTGCCAATTCATGTCAAATATTAATCTGAATTTGAAAGAAATCTTTGAGAGTATCAGCAGTTTAACTCAAGGAACACTATAGTGTATCTATTAAGATCCCCAAAGAGTCAACAAATTTATGTATTTTATAGAATGAACCAATAATACTGGTCAACAGTGAGATCATTACCGACTTAAAAAAGCCCAATCTGTGTAGTTACTTGGTGTGCTGAACATGAATATAACCCTGAAAAATTTTTATTAGCTCTTGTTTTGAAGATATTTCATGTATTTCATTTTATATGTTTCACCGTGTAAATTTATCCAGTAGGACTGCAACAACATACTAAATCAGCCTAGAATGATGTCATATTGCATCACATTGCATAATACCATCATGCACACATCATCCAGAGTTGATTGCATCATTTTCTGATGCAATGCAATACTACTGCCAGGCAGCTGCTGAAGTAAGCTGACGTCAGCAGTGCACTATAGAAAGCCCTGTCGGAAAGGTTGAGCATTGAAAATATTTCAGACTTTGTGTGAGACAGTTTAAGCTACTATTCCATAGAACTGTTATTATTTGATCCATTTAGGCACAATACAGAATGGTAATGCCTTGAAAGTGTGTTAATAGCATGGACAATTTCTGCTCTATTTGTGGGGAAGTGACATTTGCCAACGAAAAGAAAAGGATCACTTCTCAAGTGAAGAAGGCTTATCATCTTGACTTCAGATGCAAAGTTGATGACCAAGACAGCCTTGGGCCCCACATATATGTTGCGCTACATGTACAACACCGCTTTCACAGTGGTTCAATGGAAAAAGACCCTCAATGCCGTTTGCGCTCCCCACAGTGTGGAGAGAGCCAAGCAACCACATAAAAGACTGTTAATTTGCTTGGTTCCTCCTCTTTCTGGCAGAATAATGAAGCAAAAGAAGTTGAGAATAGTCTACTCAAACATTGTGTCTGCATTGAGACCAGTTACACATGTTGAGGGACTTCCTATTCCAGAACCTCCAGCAGAATATTCTCTTGATTCACCTGATGCGGACAAGGGTGAGCTGACCTGTTCTTCTCCTGTCCCATCAGCATGCAGTGATCCAGATTTTCACTGTGGTGCATCATCAACCCCACACATACTGACACAGGAAGAACTAAATGATCTGGTTCGTGATTTGGACTTATCCAAGAACAAAGCAGAATGGCTAAGATCAAGACACCCACAACAGAATCTTCTAGAAGAAGATGTCACAATGACTTTCTATCGAAAGCACCACCAGCAGTTGGAGCCTTTCTTGAGAAAGGAAAGTACTCTCGTATTCTGTTCCGAAACTGAGGGCTTCATGAATGCCTTAGAAATCACTCATGACCCACAAGAATGGAGACTATTTGTAGACTCTTCGAAACTGAGTCTTAAGGCTGTGCTTTTGCACAATGGAAACTGTCTTCCATCTATTCTATTCCTGAACAGCTGTGCAAGAGACAAGCGAAGACATCTAAGAAGTAGTCTATGACTTGATTTTTTACAGGTATTAACCATAGGCCTATTACTATCACATACATTTCATGATGTAAACATCAATTTATTTCAGGTTGCAAAAATAGCTAGAGCCAAAATTAGAATTTGACTTATATTCGTGTTGAGCACATACAAGTTGATAGGAAATGACCCATTTTATTTCAGTAACATGACTTTTATAAAAATTTGTTGACTGGTGTAATCTATTGAGTGTAAAGACAAAGTAAAATGGAGGCAGAGACTTTTAGGATCAAGACAAGAAAGAAATATCTATATAGTAGCTGTTGACCATAATCTGAAAATCCAGGTGCTGAAGCCATGAGAGCAAAAGGGGAAGTTGTGAACAATTCAGACCAGGAAATAACAAAGGTTCTCCGTGAAAATGGACCCTGGACTAAGGAGACTGAGTAGACAGTGAAGTGTTGGGGAGAAGAACTACAAAGTTCTGCCTCACCTAATGTCTGGTTAATTCTACCACACTCATTTTTGTTACCTGGAATTGCTTTTATTGATTCATGAAAGTTGTTTTTCAGTTGGCTTTAAGGCCTCTCCTGATACCTTATAATAATTTTTGCCCCTGGTCAGGGACTGTGTGCTGAAGATAATTCAAGGGCTGTATTGATACAATCCAGCTGGGCTCAATGACTGACTTAACCTTGCCCTTGCATGGTCCTTCTCTCTAAATTTAATAACCCAGGACCTCCCTGGTGGCACAGCAGTTAAACGCTGCACTGTGAAGCCATTGGCAGTGGCGACACGAGTTTCACGCCCTGCTGAGGAGATTCCCACATGGTGCAGCAGACCTCTCCTGCCTCTGCCGCTGCTCCCCTCAGCAGTGTATTTTGGTGATCTGCCTATTCTGCTCCGCACTCTGTTTCTGTTGAACCCTCTTGCAACCCCACGCCTCTGGCTTGTACCCCAGCTTGTATGCACAAATAAATAAATCTTAAAAAAATTTAATAGTCCAGGAGTGACAGACAACAACGTACAGACTCTGATATTATAAAATGGAGAGTCTTATTCTCCTGTTCGAAGTCTACTTGACACCAAATTCATATCAAAGATTATTTTGAATTCAAAATAAATATTTGGGAGCATCATCAGTTTAACTCAATTATTTATTAAACATTTGCATTTGCATTATGGTGACACAGAAAGAGAAAGATGTATATTATTGTATGTTATTATTTTGTATTATGTATTATTGTAGTATATCTTTGCTGTATGCTACTCTGAGATTTATGTCCCTAAAATAGAAATTTTTATATTTATATTTATTACTATAGTTATAAAAATAAATATAAATATATATAATAAAATATAAGCACATAATATTTATAAATATTACATATTTATAATTCCTATATAAAGTGGGGGTTATTATTGTATATTGTATATATAGTATATATATTATTATTATACTGTGTATTTTTGTATACCCCTCTGAAATTTATGTCCCCAAATTAGGGAAATAATATATTAATTTTGCTTTCATGTATCTAGGACACACTGAGGATTTTTTTTAGCAGTTATATTTCACATAATAATTCCTTCCGGACTTTATATTCAATGCTTCCATGATTCTGAGCTATATGTTTTCCCTGCTAATGGAAAGTTTATCAAATGACTGATTTCCTTAGCATTGTGTCTACAAAACCCTTACTAGCTATTAATCCAAGCCTTTTCCCCTTTTGCTTTAAAAACTCACGTTTCTCCAAGGAAAATTCAATCCTCTTAATCCTCATTGATTGGCATTTAGTGTAGCAAGATGATGTTTTGTGAGAACTCTGTGTGTCTAACCAGCAGTTTGATCAATTTGTTATGCTTCTTGTCATGCTAATCATATTTTGCACCTGGAAATCATGTTTCCCCTGAAGTCTGCTAACTTTATTTAAAGCCAATGTCATTTCTAATTTGACAATGGAGAAACTGAGGCATAAGCTCTTGAATGTCCTCATTCAGTGGGTGTTATTCACAGCTCTGTGCTACTGAATTCTTACACAAAAGAATCTCATCCTCTCCTTTTCAAAGAAACGTGTATTTTTTTTTTTTTTTTAGCTCCCATGCATTTTGTAACCTTGAAAGACTTATTTGAGTTTCAAGATTCCAGATTTTGGTTTTCTATTCTGTAGAATGGGGAAAATATTTACCACAAGATTTTTTTTTATTATTAAAAAAATCAAATTGATTTATGAGAAAGGAATAGGAATATGATAAATTTCAGGAAATATGATTTAAATGTAAGAATAAAGAAGGAGTAAAGTTAGTGAAGACACAGAACTGCCTAAGGTATTGTTCTCTAAGTCTATCCCAGGTTCTACTAGAATCAATGTTATCTGGAGTGTTTTTAAGATCCTTGTGAACCATTTAAGACTAAAGGAATTAAGTGCCTGCAGGAGAGTCTCGGGAATCTGTGTTTTAACTTTCTGTCTCACACATGATGCCTATGCACACGTGAACAGACACCGTTTAAATCTTTATGTTTTTATGCAGGGCCCTACTATGGCCTAAGATATTGTCCTGTGGTTTGTCGCACTCCTGAGTCTCTGAAAGTGGGCTCCCCTAGGCTCCATATATCTGCTGGGATAGTGCTAGATTCGAGTCACTATTGGTGAGAATTGAAATGATCATAACAAGTGTTTACTTGTTGCTTATTAAGGCCTGGGCAATGAAGTAGATATTTTAAGTAGCTGTGGCTTTAAATCCTCACAAGTCTTCTACAGAGTAGCACTATTATTTCCATTTATAAATGATGAAACTGAGTCATAGAAAGAGTAACACCTACCCAAAAGCCCTCAAACAAAAACTGGTGGTGCTAAATTTGGAAGGATGTTAACTGAGACTAGTACTGCAGTTGTTAACTGATTATACTGCTGATTACATATAACTGACTGTTCCTTTCTTGGCAATGGCACTGGAAAAACCCAAGCACATGCCAGTGGTCACTGAATGCCCCTAGCCATCAGTCTGCAGTGCCCGCGAGAGCCCAGAGCAGTATGTAGGGCCAGCTCTTTGGACCAGTCTCTTCTAGCCAATTGGTTTCCTCAACTTGAAACATCCAAGTTAAAGAGATTATAGGCTCCAAATATTAAGAGTTTGACGTATTTCAAAGTACCTGGGTCAGTTCTCACCCCCACTACCTACCCTACCTCTTTAGAGTCATATTGTAGAAGAACTACTGACTCAGCAAAGGTCAGTGTCTTATCTTCAGTCATAGAGTAAGTGAAAAATACTTAAACTTTAGCAAAAAATCTCCCTGACATAAACTTAGTTTGAGTTGATAACTTACTATGAGTACAGCTTTGGCACTGAGCTGTAAAGACAGATTTTATTTGCCTATAAATAAACGCAAATAGCATTTACCCCTTTGTTACTTGTGGGAGCAAATCTTAAGACAGTCCCTGGTGGCCAGTTCTTATCCCTGGCAGAGTTCACACTCAACTCTGGTCCCATTGGCTTTCTCAAGAACAGCAGTGTGTTTAGCTGCATCTTGTGATGTTTGATAATTAAATGCTAATTTGTTGGTGTGCTCCTTCATTTGCTTTATAGTCATTTTCTTATAAATATTTTTATTACTTTCATTAATAATTAAAATTCACCAAGCAGTTTCCAAAAATCATGTCTTCATTGGAAATGAACAAGAAATAACAAGTAATTGTTAGCACAAATAAGTATAGAGAGTTGTGTTTCCATCAGTCTCATTGGGTTTCTAAGATTTATTGAAAGAACTTCTCATATCTCTATCATAGCAACCCCATATATCTGCTAATTGTTTTAAAATCCTGTTATGTGTGAGGTTACCATGAGGTAGTTCCATTAATCCTCTAATCAGAGGAGGGGATTGGGTACCTTCCAATAAGAAAGTGTTAGTGTATCTCCCTATCCTTTAATTAGGGAAATCTTCTTGGTGTCTTTTAAAATTTTATTTAATATTATTTGTCATGGAATAATAGGTGTGCTGGTCACTAACATATGGAATTGGCAGTGCTGGGATTTTCTCATCTTTTGAAGATATTGAAAACTGTGGTAGCATCTGTGCTAATTTTATACTCCAAGCTACAGCCATAATTCTTTACTGAAAATTTAACTGAGCTCTGTTCATGGGTACCCATAATTTGCATATCCAACTAGTCTGATCATATCAATGACGATTTAAGTTCTTTATGCATATTGAACTTTGCTAAATGTTTTGCTACATCCTTCGCTTACATAAAAACTTTCAGGTCTACATCAAGACAACATCCCTTGATGATTATTGGTACTTACAATACCATCTCACTTTTTCTTTGCTTCCTATGGTACAGTTTATTTTCCATTCCAATTCACTCTCTTCACCTTTATAACAGCTCAAGTTGGGCAAGTGACTGATCAGCTAGATGCTTCATTTCACAATAACTTAGATGGGTGTGGCTATCAAAATAAACTTACTGACAATGGATTGTAGGCAAAACTGATATGTGTCATTTCTGCCTCACTTGGCTTAAATGAAAATAGTTGCTCTTCACTTATACCCTCCCTTCCTGTCATTTGGAATAAGGATGCTCTTATGATCCATCTCCAAAGGTACAGACAAGGACAATATTAATGAAGGAACAGGAAGATTCAAGGAACCTGAGTTCCTGTATAACTTCCTGGAATAAAAGCCCTCCCAACCTGCAATGCTCGTCTGGCCACATTATATGAGAGCTCCTGTGTCTTAATTTTATTTTGAGATCCCTTTCTTGCAGCAGACAAACATTTATGCTAATCATTCAAACCTGGTAAAAACAGTTATTTTGCCTACTCAATCTGATTCTCACACAGATGATGAGATGAAGACATTTGTTGTTTGTTATCTTTGCTTTAGGGATTAGGGCAATAGGCTCATAGGTGTTAATTGATATGCCTGGGCTTAGGCAACTTAACACATCTAGAAATTGTCTTAGTGCTGATATAAAAGCCACAGGTCTTTATGCACTGCATGGTCACTATGTTTATATACTGTTATTTCTGCTCTGTATAAACTTACGTGTTAAGATAAAGTAGATTTGCAAAGGAAAACAGGACTCTTCAGTCTCAGAAAAGAATTGGAAATTTAAATAATTAGCTGAGGTGCCAAGTAGAAAGTGAGGCAACTGTAAGAAATGTAGATGTAAAATTTCATGAGGATTCAAGGTAATTGAGACATTCCAGTGAAATTCTGCGGAGGTGAACTTTGACCAAGTCTCAAAGAATAGGACAGAATTCAATAGTTAGTGTGTGGTTGTAGGTGATGTATTTCAAGCAGAGGGAAACTATGAGTAAAGGCGAATAGGCAGTCCAATAAAAATGGGAGTCTTAATGTCAGAGCTAGTACATGACTCTGCATGTACTTGGACTTTGTGGATTGGTGCACTTTTTTTTTTATTGTTAATTAAATCTTTCACATTTTGTATTCCCCTTGGGTAACCCACCACCAATTCACCCGTGACCCATCACCATGGTCCCTTGTGTTCTTTTCTACTCCATTTTGTGCCCTTATCCTCCCTCTCCCTCACTGAGTGTCTCTCTCTTATTTGATTCCCTTATATTCCTGTTATAAATGAAACCATTCGATATTTTTCTCTTTCTGACTTATTTCCCTGAGCATGATCCCTTCTAACTCCATCCATGTCGCTGCGAATTGCATGTGTTTTTTTTTTTTTTTGAATGCCGAGTAGTATTCCTCAAACTGCTAAAAATGGAGCTTCCATACGACCCAGCAATACCACTTTTGGGAATCTACCCAAAGGACACAAAAGCACTAATCCAAAAGGATACATACACCTGTATGTTTATTGCAGCACTGTTACGATAGCTAAGGTATGGAAACAACCCTTATGTCCTAAAATGGATGATTGGATCAAGAAGATGTTGTACATATACACAATGGAATACTACTCAGCATTCAAAAATGGATGCACTTTTAAATCCCACTTTTTTGAGATACTATACATATGACTTCAGGAAAGTTGCTTAACTTCCTTTTTAAAGATTTATTTTTGCATACAAGCTGGGGTACAGACCAGAGGTGTGGGGCAGTGAGAGGGTTCACCAGAGACAGAGTGGGGAGCAGAACAGGCAGATCGATGGAAATACACTGCTGAGGGGAGCAGCGGGTGAAGCAGGAGAGGTCTGCCGCGCCATGTGGGAATCTCCCCGGCTGGGCGTCGAACTCATGTCGCCACTGCCAGTGGCTCCACAGCGCAGCGCCCATCCACTGTGCCACCAGGGAGGCCCAAGTTGCTTAACTTTCGGAATTTACATTCCTTCTGTATAGTGGAGGCAATAAAATCTACCTTAAACACCTATATAAGTATGTTTTCTTCTGAATATTACTCCATTAGCTTGTCTCAATTACATTAAGGCCTATCTTTCTCCAAATTGTGGCATGAATCTGCTTGCTCATTAGCTGACTTCAGGTTTCCTGTAAAGCTAATACATGAACAGAATCAACTTGATACCAGGTGAAGATTCTAGGATTTTTTCTCTAGTAAGAAAATGAAGTACAAAAAGGCTAAATGCATCAAGTGATATCTGGATTTAGTTCTGCATCATACTCATTTTTGTACTTTTAAATATAAATCCCAAACAAGTATTTGCTTCATTCCTTTTCACCTTTGCAGGATCTCTGCTTACCTATATTTATTATCATACATAATATCAGTTGTATTTGCTATTGTTACTATTATGATTAATCTGTTCTCTGAGTAAACTGTTGAAAATATTTTTCCCCACTCCCCTTACTTTGCATCACATTCCCAAGGGAACATTCTAGCATTCTCTCTGCAAGTTGGGTTCGAACAAGATTCAGCAGTCTTTCATATTTGCAAACGCAGTGTTAAACCATCATTTCTTCCAGCTGTTATTTTCTTTTGTGTTACCTTTGCATGCCTTCTTCAAAGAGCGATAACCCCGATAAAGCCTTTGTTTTCTATCCCATAGCAGCTAGGAGTGATGTCATTGAGACTCGAGTTTATAATGGGTCTCACAGCAGATGGTCCAGGTGCTTAAGCATTCTGAGGAGGAGATGTGGGATAGTGGAATCATTTGCAATTAACTGCAGCAACAGCAATAATTTTTTTAAAAATTTATCTATGTTGTTTTTAGTATTGCCACAGTATTTGTAGAAAATATATCTTTCCCAGCAGTGGACTGAGGGAACAAAAAGAAAAATATTTATTTTAGTTTAGTCTGTTTTCTTCCCAGATTTCTTCTCCCATTATGGCTTTTAAATGAGTCGATGAAAACAATGATGTCTAAATGCAATTTACTTGCACCTCTTGAGCTCTCCTTGGAAAAACTCATAACAGCAGTTCTTAAAATATTTGATTCTTGGATTTCATTGAGAGAAATGCAGTGAGTTCCTAAAATACAGCACAAACAATCTCAAAGTGCTTGTTGAGCCCCTTTCCTAAAAGAACTGAACTCTGCCTGTTGCCCTGGTCTGCCACTAGTGAGCTGTGAGATCTTGGTGAGCTTGCTCATTTTCTATCTTTAAAGTAAATTGGCGTTACTGGCTAAACGAAGAATTCAAACAAGGTGGTTTTGAAGGTTTGTTTTAGAGCTGTTATTCCATGAAGCAAAGCAAGACATGATAAACTAAATATACGGGAAATGGGCCGGTGGCAAATAAATGCACTGTGGATGTCAGCAGCTCGGGAAGCTAAATGATGTGACAGGTTAGGCTAGAACTTAAGTAGTTAAGCCTTTTTTCTCCCTCTGTGATGGTAATCTAGGCAACTGTCTTGTGTTTAAGTAACCATGATTGAATGGTCTATAGTCTTTAGCATGGTGTTGAAAATTCCACACTGCCTATCAGTTATAGTCCATTTTTTGCATTACTTCTTACTCCTACTGCCCTATTGCTACCCTCATGCCCCACCATTACCTCCATGCCCCATTAGAACAGTATGTCTGAGCCTCTGCTCTGTGTTGCACTTTCCTGGAACCAAGCCGATTCCATGCTTTTTCCTTTTGCCTATAATGTCTACCTGTCAAGCAGGAGGGTGAGCACTTTATCCATTTCCCATTTCCTCTGCTTTTACAGGTTTCTCACTCATTGGGGGGTGTGTGTGTGTGTGTGTGTGTGTGTGTGTGTGTGTGTGCGCGCGCGCGCGTAATTTGATCAGTAAAGAAGACATGACTTGACTTTTCACACTGGATCAAACTTGTGACAGTTGAGAAGTGTTATCCAGATCTAGATTCGGTTGGGATAGTTATACAAGAGGGAGAGTAGGAAAGTTCATGTGTCCAAAGTCAATTAAAATTAAAAAAGTCAAAGAACCAGATTTAGCAAGGAAAGTTGGTATGGGTAAGGGCACGGATGGAATTTGCTATTTTTAATGATATTGATATCACTGTGTCTTGAGTTCTTTTTTTTTTTTTTTAAGATTTATTTATTTATACATACAAGCTGGGGTACAGGCCAGAGGCATGGGACGGCAAGAGGGTTCACCAGAGACAGAGTGGGGAGCAGAACAGGCAGCTCAGAAATACATTGCTGAGGGGAATAGCGGGCAAGGCAGGAGAGGTCTGCCACACCATGTGGGATTCTCCCCAGCTGGGCGTCGAACTTGCATCGCGTGCTGCTGACAGTTCCACAGTGCAGCGCTCAACCGCTACACGCCACCAGGGAGGCCCTTGAGTTTTTCTTGTAAACAAAATAGTTACTTTAAGATTTTACATAAATCATTAGCTCTCTGGAAACACTGTGCTTTTATTTTGGTCCTGCTGTTGTTGGCTGTGTGACCTTTAACAAGTTTCTTGCCCTTTCTGCACCTCAGCCTGTTTTGAATTGTTAAAATTTTGTGTAAGTGGGAGTCATAAAACATATCTGATAGGGTTGTCAAGAAAAGAAGAAGCTAGACTTGAGCAACCCTTACACCTGGGCTTGGCCTACAAACACATTTCTATTGTGCACGTAGACAGTGTGCAAATCATCACCACCATCCCAGTATCACAGTCATATTGTTCTGTATGGCAACCTTATAAGAATAGGTACTACCCACATTTAACAAATTAAGCAACAAAAACTACTAATGAGGAATTTCTTGGTGAATAAATAGCATACTTGACCTTATTAAAGATAAACAGGTTTAGATACTTGTTGAGGTAGGACAGAGGGTCCATGTTGATCTTTTGTTTCCTATTCTTTCTCCAGCAGATCAGGGAAAGGTAGACAAGGCTGTAACACAGCTTCCTAGAGAGTTAGAGCCCCAAGACATGCACCCCAGTCTAGCCCTGGAGCAAGTCTGTGACTCCGTTTCCTTAGTCTTCAAGCTGGAGCCAGCTTCCCAGGTCAGAAGCTTAGGACTTTACCTGGCCACTTAGCCCTCAGGTTCTTTTTCCTGCTGATCAATGTTGACCTTCTGTTTTGAAGTTTAAAAGCCTCCAAAGCCTCCTCGGACATCAAATAGCTCTTACCAAATGCCATTTGGGCAATTTAAATGCAAATGAATCGGCAATGGTTGGGCTGCTTCCAGTTTACTTGCTTGTACTTTCCCAAACAAAAGCAGAAGCTGGACCAGAACAACCTTTTATCCTGGGCCATGTGGTGTCAAAGTAAAATTGCACCAGACTATTTGTAAAAATAGCAATACAGATGGTATTCCAGCTACCTTAGTAGGTGAAAGAGGCTTCCGTACAGGACTGAGCTGAACTCTGCTCAAACAAAAGGCAAGACTGTTTTAGCACTGGGTGAGTTAGTGGAAAATTACTGGAGGACATTTCTGGGAGGTGAGTCAGGGGGATTATGCCATGCTCTGTGTGTGTTTTGTTGGCTCCTTATTGAAGTTAGGTTCTACCCTCCTTCAGAGACTTGGAGTTAGGTGTGTTATCTTCCTTGATGATTACATTTCAAAGGAATGGCTTCCAGGTCCTTCAGGAAGACTCTCCTGGGTTATAAAATGACAAAAGGCTGGAAGAAGTTTTGATACTGGAAAATGAGGCCTTTTAAACTTAGACAAAGGCAGTGCCTCAACTGTGATCAGTTACTATATTGGTTCTGCACCCAAGCGAGGCACATTTGTAAGAATACTCAGGTTTAGGAAACAACAACATTGGGATTTATTTAACAAACAGGGAAAGGCAAAGAATTACTAAAATTAACATAGGAAAAACAGAGGATTATTAAGGTTTACCATATGGCCGTTTACCTTACTTAAAACAATGTCCAGTCCCTTAAGTTCCAAAAAGGTAATAAAGATGGCGTCTTCCCGCCACTGCTGATGTGGAGCTCCTCTTCCAGACAATAGGCCACAATTTTAACTTGGTGTCTTCTTTCTTATGTTGATGAAGGTTTCCCGCCACTGTTGGTGTGTGCCCCAATTTCATAATGGCATCTTCTTTCTGAGGTGTACCGATCAAACTGCAGGCCAGGTTCCAATTTCCAAGGACGACACAGGATGCAACTAAAAATGCTTCCAAAACTGCATTGCAAACAGCAACTACAGTGGCCAGACGGCACATCAGACTGCACTCACGCATTTTAAAATGCACCCGCTTCGCGCGTCTGCCTTTTTTCTTTGGCTACTTACAAAGCCTCCAAAGTCTCTGGCCCTAAATCTTTATTCCCACATCGTGGCGGGCTACCGACTCTCCTCATAACAATGGTTCCTTTTAATTTCACATGATGGCATCTGTGTGTCCTCTTCCTGAGTTCCCCTTTTTAAATATAAATTGCAGGCCCGCCTTCCTGCCCCAAGTAAGCAAATCCCACAGAATTCTCGCAACCGCAGAATGCTTGCGAAGTTTACCTGGTGGGCTCCAGATCACCTGGCTGCAATTCACCTTTAACAGTAAACCCCTCTAGGGGGCGCCACATTTTTACCAGACTTTGACTCAGCCTGGTCACAGTTTCACATCTCAAAGGGGCTCAGAAGGAATTAAAAATTATAAGTTTTCTAAAGTAAATGATATACGAAAAGGAGGTGAGGGGCCTGCATTCTGGAGGAAGCTTGTCTACATTTAGGCTGAAGGGAATGCTAAGATTGTCATGGGCAATGGTCTTCAAAAATATTTTAAAAAATAATTCAAGACAATGGACACTCATGTTCTGAATCAAGACAAGCAGAGGTGAGTATTTTTATCTTGAGAGAGGATTAATAAGGGCACGTAGCCAGAGACATGAGTCTGGAGGAAGAGGGATGAAATCAGATTTCTAGTTTCATCTTTGCTATCAATTATGTGGGTTCCTTGGCAAATTACTAAATTATTATTCAGTCATATTTCTAGAACTCAGTTTCCTCACCTGTAAAATAAAGCAGATGATCTCAGAGCTTTTATTTTGAGTTATAAAAATGACAAAAGACTGGGAGAAGTTTCACATCTCAAAGGGGCTCAGAAGGAATTGAAAGTTACAAGTTTTCTAAAGTAAATGATGTACAAAACTCAGTTGTTTATTTCACACAACTTCAAGAAACTCCAGCGAGGAAAAAAGAATTATTAATGAAGATAGTTGCATTTCTTTTGGAAATAAAACTCTTTTTGAACATTCTTAAATGGGCATTATGAAAGGGATAGACTACATTTAGCTGACTGGGGGAGGTTGAAAATAAGGGAGCTAAGTTCCTCTAAGTATGAAAATAAAAGGGTTTGAGTTCCTCTTGGTTTTCCTAGAAAAGTATGTTAGGACCCAGAAATTTGGTGAGAGTTATAATAATGTCAATAGCTAAGTCATCTGACACTTTTGAAAATGTTCAAGGCGGGCCTCCCTGGTGGCGCCGCGGTTGAGCGCTGCGCTGTGGAGCTGTCGGCAGCGCGCAATGCAAGTTCGACGCCCAGCTGGGGAGAATCCCACATGGTGCGGCAGATCTCTCCTGCCTCGCCCACTGCTCCCCTCAGCAGTGCATTTCTGATCTGCCTGTTCTGCTCCCCACTCTATCTCTGGTGAACCCTCTCGCTGCCCCACACCTCTGGCCTGTACCCCAGCTTGTATGTATAAATAAATAAATTCAAAAAAATGTTTTTTTTTAATTTTTATACAAGGCACTGCGTGTTGTATATCCATGAACTAATTTAATCCTTAGCACACCCAGTACAGTAGGTATTATTATCCTGATTTCACAGGTGAAGAAATTGACTCAAGGTCTCAAAAGTTCCACAATTAGGAAGTGATGGCCAGAGATTCAGCTCCAGGTAGCATAACTCCAGGCAGGGTGGCAAAAATCACATATGACTACAGAATAGATCTCCCCAAGATGTTCAGAACAGGCCTCCCTAGATGTGTCTCTTGATTGGTGGTTTATTTTGAGCTTGGAATCTGGGAGAAGCAGGGAACCAGGACATCCAGAGCAAACCAGAGAAATAAGTTGTAAGATGGCATACAGCCTACAGGATCATTTAAGTGCTGCCACCACTAGACACCTGGAATTATATAAAGAATCCCAGTCTCCCAGAAATTATATGTTATGAAGTTCACCCCTCCCCACCATGGAGGAGAATAGGAGACCTCTGGCTGTTCTGTGTTTCAGAATATTTAGGTTATATGCAACCTCTCCATCCCTGGACCCATACTGCAAAATCACCTTTCTGAATCCTCCCTGGTCTTCAGAGATCAGTTCATATCAATTGCTCATCATAAAGATTTTTATTCTTACAGTAGACATTGATCTCTACCTTCTTAGAACTCCAAGAAGCACTTAGAGGCTAAACCGCCTAATCTAGAGCCTGCTCTAATCTTGCAATGTAAATTCACTTCTTAAGGTCAGCCATTCATTTCTCTTCAGTCTGAAAAAGAATTTATCTTGATCTCTTCCCTTTACAAATTATTCAGCACCAACCTGGGCACATGGTAGGTATGTTAAATCTTCTTGCTCATGCAGTTACCTCTCTAACATTTTATCACCAAGAATTTGCATAGTACTTCACAGAAGGTTTTCATAAACTGCTAGTGCATTAGATGGTTTCAACAATCTTCTCCTTAATTCAAATGAAAATATGAGGTACAGTTTTGCCTACATGTCCCAGACTTCTCTCTTTCTCTTTTCTCTTCTTACCTCCTCCTCTCCTCCCTCCCTCTCCTTCTCCTGCAAGAGCTATGGCATCTAGGATGATTTCAATGTCAAGAGCATGGATATAGGATACATGTCCTGATGGCAGATATGCCAGCATTTTGAAGTTCAGCACAAGGGAAACATTGAAACACAATCTCTTCTCTATGCAAAGTGTGCTTTGGTTTTGCATAATGCATTGTGCTTCAGGTGCCAAGTTCCAGACACAAGGAGAATTAATGGCATAACATCGGTAAAGGGCTTTAGACTCCTCAGAGGAAGTTCCCTAGCCTCATTAAAGGTAATATTATTCCAGTTATAGAGTTTAGTTAAAAACAACAAAACAACATTTTCCTGTCTTTATTGCTGATTTCTCCAGGCTTGGCAAAGAAAGCTGTGCTCTGCATTCACAGGCTTTCTCACCCATGTGGATCACAGAATCGCTGTTCAGAATGGCCTGCATCAGGGTGCTTATGAGTGTGAAGTGTGGGGATACAGGAGCGTGTGTTTTCTGAATATCTGCACTCCTGTAGCTCTTGTCATGCTGCACTTCATTGCCAGTGAAGATGTTTGTACTTGCCGTTTTATTGTCCTTGTCTTGGGGGCCAGGGACCTTATTCTCATTCTTTGATTTGTTCCCAGGGACTAGAGCAATGTCTGTCACACAGTAGGAGTGTCAGAATGAATGAAAAGAAATGAATGCATGTACATTTATGCAAAAAGTTCAGACTAAGAGATGGAGAGACTGAAGAAACCAGAGAGACCAGCCAGCCCCCATATTCTATTTGGGTTGTTCTAGGAGCTTATCAATAAAGATTTTCACAGTGTTATTGAGATCTTCATCCTTGTACTCAAAGCAAACTAAATTCACCACAATGCACACATTTCAGAGGAGGGCACCAAAGACCATACCTTTACCTGTGAAATGTTCATCATCTGACTGGTATTTCTTTGGTCTTTTTTTCTACCACTCAACCCTCCAGACTTTCTCTGCTCCAGTTACCATAGATCCTTGAATTTCTTGAACATACTAAGTTCTCTTCCACTTCAGGTCCTTTGTCGTTGGTGTGCCTTCCCCAGATGTGCTTTCTCTTCTTGGAGACTTAAGTAACAGTTCAGTTACCTCCCCAGACAGGCATTCCAGGACCACCCAACCTAAAACACCATCCTTCTTTACTTTCTCCTTCACAAAGGTAATTTCTAATTCACGGCACTTATCACCACCCAGTACTAAGTAGATATTTATTTATTCAGGTTTAGTGTGCTAATCCTGCCATCCATTACTACAGTGATTGCTCCATAAAAGCAAATATATTTTTTAACTTCTACTTCTCTGTAACAGTACCTGCATATCACAAGTATCTAAGATATACTCGTTGAGTAAATTAATGGATAAATAAATCAATTACTTGATTATAGCATTCAATAAAGACATAACACTGGACCAGGAGTCAAAAAGAATTTCTAGTTTTAGGTCACTCTTCTGTCATTTCTAATCTAGAGCTGAATAACCTTGTTTAGTTCTCTGGTTCCTAATGCCATCACTTAAGAAATATACTTAATATCATCTACCATGTTTGCATGGTAGTTTGCAAGATTGTTTTGATACTAAAATAATTATTTCTGATAATTACAGTAATAGCTAAAATTTATTGAGCACTTAATATATGCCCAGCATTCTGGTAAGTGTTTGCAAGAATTTTCTCTTTGAAGTCTTTCAAAAATTCTGTTCTCGGGCCTCCCTGGTGGTGCAACGAGTTAAGCTCAGTGCTATGGAGCTGTTGGTGGCTGCGGCGGCACGAGTTCGATGCCCGGCTGGGGAGAATCCCTCATGATGTGGCAGACCTCTCCTGCCTCGCCCGCTGCTCCCCTCAGCAGTGTATTTCGGTCCATCTGCCTGTTCTGCTCCCCATTATGTTTCTGGTGAGCCCTCTCACTGCCTCACACCTCTGGCCTGCACCCCAGCTTGTATGCAACAATAAAAAAATTCTGTTCTCTTCATTAGACTTTTTCTATGTTTCTAAAATAAGAATAATGGCTGTCTTCATATCACAAAGAAAGAAAGGTAAATAGAAGATACATATAGAAGTACCTTACAAATGATAAAGCCCTCTATGCATGCTATTTACACTCATCAAAAATTCTCTCTTCTCATGTTCAGTTCTCATAGTGAAGTCCTTCTGATTTAGCCTTATATACTGGTGCTGTCATTCATACAGTGTGTAAACAAACACTTGCTTGACATGAATGTGATATGCTGGTAAACGTCTACCAAGTGACTCTCTGAGAGGCAAAGCCTTTTGTAGTATTTGCCAATTTCTGTGGTGCTGTTGCTCCAACCATGCTGATTTTCAACTCTAAGTCCCTTGACTTGCAACTAAATATAGATGCCAACATATGAACCACCTAAGTGCCCAGCAACAGCCAAGTGATTAAAGAAGATGAGGTCCAGATACACAATGGGATACTACACAGCTATTAAAAAAAAAAAGATGAAATTTTGCCATTTGCAAAGGGTTATGCTAAGGGAAATAAGTCAGAAGGAGAAAAACATCAGGTGATTTCATTCACGTGGAATATAAAGAAACAAAACAAAGGAACAGGGGAAACTAAACTAAAACAAGCCCTGGGAATCTGAC
This sequence comes from Scalopus aquaticus, assembly GCA_004024925.1. NCBI lineage: Eukaryota > Metazoa > Chordata > Mammalia > Eulipotyphla > Talpidae > Scalopus > Scalopus aquaticus. The sequence goes on from PVIJ01006591.1 coordinate 31,820, forward strand.
TGCAAAATTGAGACTATCAGAGTGAGTCGTAGAAAGCAAGGGGGAGGGGCCCAGTGGTCTACAGGGGAGGTCTATAGGTGCGTTAGCGGTGAGTGAGGGTGGTGGGGTGAGATGCATCTGAAAAAGTGTGCTCCTGTGCCCCTGAATCATTTACAATGCTGTAAACCAGTGGTACCTCAAAAAAAAAATGACACAATTAAAAAATACACTATTTGGTTTGCAGCCCTTCATGGCCTGTCACTCCTCACACCCCCTCATCAAAGATCAAGTATCCTGTATCTCAAACTCTGCATGATGCGCCTTTGCCTCTTATTTCCAAACAGAGTTCTCTGAATTTCCACCATTCTTCTTAAAGTCCAAAAATGCAGGAATATATCTGTGAGACCACCATTGTTTTCTTAATTCCGAGCAAAGTGCCTGGCATTTTTTGGGTGAATCTGTGAATTTAAGATGAGTACAAAGACTTTGGACTGCTTTTACTGTGTAACTATACATTGACCCAGTATATGCACACATTTCCAACTTCAGGGGATTTAACTTGGCAGAAAGCATTATTGAAGTGGCTTTATATATGGTGCATTATTATTCAATTGCATTTCCCCTGGTAAAAAGCTGGCAGGCTGCTCCTCTGTGACAGATGTGCTTGCTTTGGTTGAGTCACCACCACAAGGCGTATTATCAGTTTTACTAATGTTTGCTCTTTTATACTCTAACAGGTAGTGTGATTCATCTGGCCCATGTAAGTCAGGAGCCCGATGCACACATAAATCTGTACTGTGGAATGGGGTGCATACAAAATTTCGTCCATGGGGAATGGACAGTTGCATGCAGGGTGACTATTTGCACATGCAAATAACAAATACAATTAGTCTAGGTATTAATGGCACACAGATACTCTTGTTCTGACTCACTTGATTTCATAAGAATCACAGATTCAAAGAACTGGGGTGAATTATTTATTATACTTGTGGCTAAATACTAGTTTTCCAATCTTTGTGAGACATGACACATGAGAGTCAGCAAGAGATAATTGTCACATAGAGTTATCTGGGTTCAGAACTTAGATATTCTTGTTCACAAGGCCTGCATATCTACAAGTTTTGAAAGCTTCAAAATCTCCAGTTGGTTTTGATGGGCAGCCAGCTTGGAACCCCAATTTGACACCATATATATCTAATATGGGCAGATTAACAGTGTTTCCATTTCATAGGCCAATTCTGATAGATTGGAAACAGTACCTGAAGCTCTGTGTTTGGAAGGATTCTGAGGAAGCATTGTGGGAAATGCCATGATTGATTAGTCATGCTCCTAATGAACCTACCTGGACCATGTCGCTGATGACCCCAAGGCAGTCCATCCACCTAAGCTGTGTCCTCTGCACAAAGTTTTAAGTCATGGCCTCTCAGTGCCTCCTATTCTTTTCTGGTGAAAAGAAAGGTACAGAACTCCAGGGCAGCATAGTCCACCTTCCCGTGGCTCTTAGTCGTTTGTGTAAAGCTCTCTTTCTCTGGACTCCAGTCAGATCAGTATTTTATTCCTTGGGACCAGGGGAAACAAGTCTTGACCTCGTGCGCTCTAGCTGTTGTAGGGCTGTGATCATAATGCCTGAGCTCTCATCTGCTCGACTTCCGTTCATTTTATGACAAGTCATTGACTCTTCCCAAGGGTGGTCTTAGCCTGTAGAGATGCCTCAGTTTGACAGAACCCCATTACTAGTGTACTGCCCAGGATGAGATATCTTCTCCAGCTCTGTTTTAAGCACCTTGAAAAGGAATGGAATTTCTATTGCGCTCAGTTTATTGAATAATTTATGACAATGATAGCCCTTAGTAGGGCATCTATAGAGTATGGAAGAAAAAAGACAATATTTTATGAGATGCTTGTGTATCTCCCCCCTCAAGATTTCACAAAACAAAACATATGTTGGAATAGGGTAGACAGTTTCTCCTGTATCTGCCCTCAATATTTCTCTATATCTCATGACAACTAGGAGGTTGATATCTCCATGTTTGAAAGGCTAGCATAAAATGTCTCCCGTACATGACTCATGGTTTGTAATCCCGATGAAGATAGGATGTTCTCTTTATATTTCTTTCTAGCTTTAGTGTTAAGCACAGTGACTGGAATGTTATAGGTGTTCCACAAATATTTGTTGAATTAATAAATACATCCTGCTATATGTTTCAAGTTTATGAAAGCATCAGAATGGACACTCACTGACTTAAACATCATTCTCAAGGACGACGATGAGAAAGAAGGAAAAGGGATTAACTGCCAACCTTGTTCTCCTTGCCTGACCTGTCCAGTTCTACTTTGATATCCTTTTGTCCCATGCAAATAATGAAAGAATGAACTACTGAGATGTAACAGTTGAGATTTTATAGTTTAGAGCAGTTCTCACTTTAAGGTGAAATTGGGACGTGTGTGTGCACATGCGTGTGTGTGTGTGTGTGTGTGTGTGTGTGTGTGTGTAATCAGATTCTATCAGCATCTCCATTTGGGCAGTGGTGACAGATACCCTCTGCAGGTCTCTTAAGCCATAACACCTTTCTGGTAAATGAGGCTATCACAGACAGGAAGCACAGCATAAATGCTGAGCTGCCAACTGAACTGCAGTGAGGTGCAATGAAAAGTCATTTTGTTCATTACAATCTGATTCTCCATCTGTCTGAGGTGGTCCTTTATATCTCTCCATCACTGCACTTACTTTGCTGGCCCTGATGAAGAGGTGAGTAAATTAAATTCCTGGACACAGACAAATACACAACCCGCCTTGTTTATTCCTGCTGAGTTTATCTCAGCTACTCCAAGGCTCAGAGAAACTAAGGGTCTCAGGAACAGGAGCAAAACCCTATCCACTTCCTCAGGGAGCTCATCTGTGAATATTTAATTATAAAAACAAATGAGAGCTAATGATTGAATGAGTATTGGCCTGTATGGGCAATGAAGACACTGTGGGATCTGATCACTGCCCTTCCAATAGCTAAAGATCAGTTGTGACTTGGTCCCATTATATCTAGGGGTGGGAGGGAATGGACATCCTCAAGCAAAGGGTCTGAACCTGAGATTGGACTCAACTAATGTGGACGGCAGTCAGTAAGCAACTAAATACAGCTCCAGGCAGCAGGGGGAAGCCAACATACCTGGTTAACACACTCTCTACGGAAGTAATCACACCAGGCATCTTACTTGATTGTACCAATCTATGTTTGTTTGTTTTTTCTAACACCGTGAACTAATTCCATGGGTGGGCTTTCCACTGTTGAACTCAACTGTAACACTGTATACTTGGAGACAGCATCATATCTCACAGGTTAAGGACTCAGTTCTACAAGCCCCTCACCCCAACTTCAGATGCCAATTGCAAGTCCAGTTGTCTTCTGTGCTCCTAACAGACTGTAGGTCAGAGACTCCTCATGACCCCTTTTTTAATTTTTCAGAGTGACTCACAGAAATCAGAAAAAGATTTTACCTGCTAGATTACTGATTTATTATAGAAGTGTACAGTTCAGGAACAGCCAGGTGGAAGAGATATGCAGTGCAAAAAGTGGGGAAAGAGGGCGGCCCTTCCACTCCCTCTCCTGGTATGCTCATCTTCCAGTCCTTCCACGTGTTCAACAACCTGGAAGCTTTCCTAACCCTGTCTTTTGGAGATTTTTTTTTTTTTTATGGAGTTTTTACTACCTAGGCATGATAGCTGTTGGCAATTGGTTCAGTCCCCTGCCTTTCTCCTCTCTTTGGAGATCAACAAGGAGGGACTGAAATTCTATCTGTAACCATATAGTGGGTGCCCTAACAGTAACCTCCCATATTTAGATGCTTTCAAAAGTCACCTCTTTAAACTCAGATGTGGTTGAAAGGGATTTGTTGTGAATACCAAGACACCTTTAGTGCTCTTATCACTTAGGAAATTCCAGGGGTTTTAGGAGCTCTGTGCCAGAAATGGGAATTAGACGAGATATATATTTCTAGTTATAGATCACAGTATCACAGTTGTCAAACAGTTATGACAGAAGGTTGACTATGGGAGATGACATGTGCTGGTAGAACACAAAGTAGAGGCAGCTCAGAGAAGCAAGATTGCCAGATGATTTCAATGACATAAATTATCAGACTGCAGGACCTATGGAGACCTATAACCTTGGGCACATGGACCATGGAAATAATGCAGATTCAGACCGAGTACTAATTCAAGATTATTAGAAAAATGAGTGAGAATTAGAAATATGATTTTCCATGTAAAGATCCAAGATAATACATTGTTGAATCATGAGTGTATCTTAAAAAATATTAAGTAGTGATATTTCTACAAAACTGACAAGTGGTTAGTTAGAATGTTTAACACTCCTGATATGAACAATTATTTTCAATGCTAGAGAAAGTCGATAATTACAACACACTTAGGTACGACAGGGTTAAATTTTATTTATTTATTTATTTATTTTTTACATACCAGCTGGGGTACAGGCCAGAGGCATGGGGCGGCGAGAAGTTTCACCAGAGACAGAGTGGGGAGCAGAACAGGTGGATCAGAAATACAGTGCTGAGGGGAGCAGTGGGCGAGGCAGGAGAGGTCTGCCGCACCATGTGGGGTTCTCCCCGGCTGGGCGTTGAACTTGCAGCGCTGCTGTTGACAGTTCCACAGCGCAGCGCTCAACCGCTGCGCCACCAGGGAGGCCCACAGTGTTAAATTTTAAACCACACACACACACACACACACACACACACACACATAGTTTTGTTTCTTCATATTATAGTTCTTGCTCTGGTATAAGACTTCACTTTTTCATTGAGAGCAACTACTGTATGGGACAATTGAAGTCATCTTCATTTTTCAGTTTTTATAGAAAGGCCTTTGTAAGAGTCATGGAAGGGTCCAGAAAGCTCTCCCAGTGGTTAAAGCTGAAACTCATAGGAGCAAAACTTCTGGTTCTTTACTTCCATTTAAAGTAGGATGGCTCAACATTTGTATGTTTAACATGCATAAAATCTCATTAAAAATTTTTGGCAGCTTTGGAGGTTTGTAAAACCTTGCACTAGAAAATTCATTGACCTCATCCCTGCTGTTTAAGACATCCACTTTTAAAAAGAGAAATATAGACACTGAAGTTTGCAAAGCATGATTTGGGAGGTCACTTTTCAGGTATCTCCAGGAAAACTTAATGTGACAAAGTGGTAGGGAAGAGAATTAGGAAATAGATCCAGCCTCAAGTGATAGTTCTAGAACTTCCTATAATAATAGCTAATGTTCATGTGGAGTTTGCTATGTGTCAAGTAGCATTCAAAACACCTAAAATCAACTTCTATAAGCATCACAACAATCATTACAGTAGTTATTATCCCCTTAGTAGATCTTAATCTTATCTACTTTACAAATGAGAGAGGTAGAAGGAAGTTAACTATCATGCCTGCAGTCACACAGTTAATAAATGCAGAAACTGTGATTTCAACACCTGGATGTTGTCTTCAGAGGTCATACTTTCAATTATTTATGCTTTCCTTCTCAGTCCCCTACCTTAGAAAGAGCAGATTTGTCCTGGATCAGCAGCAGTGTCACTTTCTTTCCATTGTGCATATCACTCATGTATTCTTTGATTCATTTGGCAACTATTAATTGAGAACTTACTATGTGCTACATCATCACTTAGATACCTGTCCTCACTCTTTAATACCTATTTAAATAAATTTCACATGAAAAATTAATTTCATTGAAAATCTTTTCTCCTGTTTACAATTTCCTAATAGAAAGTATTTTAAGTAGTCTGGGGCCTCCTTGGTGGCACAGTGGTTAAGCACTGCACTGTGGAGCTGTCGGCAGCAGCAATGCGAGTTTGATGCCTGGCCAGGGAGATTCCCACATGGCGCAGCAGACCTCTTCTGCCTCTCCTGCTGCTCCCCTCAGCAGTGTACTTCCGATCTGCCTGTTCTGCTCCCCACTCTGTCTCTGGTGAACCCTCTCACTGTCCCACGCCTCTGGCCTGTACCCCAGCTTGTATGCATAAATCAATAAATCTTAAAAAAAAAAGAAAGTATTTTAAGTAGTCTAAATCACTATGAACCCATCATTTCTGTAGATTTATTTTCTGATAATCAGATAAGAACAAGCTATTGTGAAACCCTAATATTTATTTTAACAGAAATCAACTGTTCTAGAGTCTTCTACTCGTAGCTACCACGGTCATATCTAAAGTGTGGAATCTTAGAAATTGTGCACTTTAATGAAAACACACATAGCCCTTTCTTGAAATAAAAGGTGTTTTTTTTATTTGTGTGAATAAAAATGTATTGGGAGAAAGGACACCTCAAAATATGATTACTCAAACAACCCTCTTTATCAAAGTTAAATTTGCAAAAGGGTAATTTATATTCTCAGAGAAATCAATTAATGCACCTTCTTCAATATGGGTGTCCTGGTTTTTGTATTGGGTGCAATCTATTTTATTATTATATTAAACTAATAAAAGGAGTCCATACATTCTATTGGCAGGGAGCAATAAAAAAGGCAGCATCCTGTGTTAGATAAAATCTTTCATTATATACGACCAAAGTGCCATGTATTTTTGCAATGGTGGAATGTATTTGTGCATTTTACACATGTGATGTGAATCATTTTAAAAACCATAATCACAACACAGCAGATGCTAATAAATTTTCAATCTGTTAGGCTTTGTTTTCTGGAGAATGAATTTGATTTGTGCTACAAATGTTACATGGGTGATTGTGGTTAGCCATGGAGATTATGGGAGGTCTAGTGTGCTAACCTCTTGGGGATTTTTTTACTATCTGATGTTTACAGAGAATCCACTTTCCAGGGTATCATGCATCATTGCATTGAGCTCATTCACCAATCTTAAGCCCGTTAGTACTCTCTTTCCAGCTTTGTGATATGTGTTAGAAACTATTTTTCAGGAATCTCAATCCTCTAGACAATGCCAAACACTCAGTCTTAGTCCTGGGTTATTTACTTTCCTCTCCATCATCTCATTCCCAATAGTGGATCCGTAGCAACACTTTACATTACTCCCTCTTTCAGCTCCTTCAGTATTGGTAGCTAATTAATAACTCTAGAAACTCACTTTTTACTTTGCTCTCTGGAATCTTGGCCTTTTCCCAGATGCCAGTAATTACCCCAAAAATCAGCAAATCCTAACACAATTGTTTGTATGTACTCTCAATCCAGCCTGGGTTTGAGAATAGGTCCCTGGTGAGAGTCCAGAACTGAGAATTATAACACAAAGTAAGTGACTAGAAGTACCTAGAGATGTTTGATTCCTGGGAGAGGAAGCCCAAGATGGGAACTAAAAGAAAGTTGTGAATAAATAACCCAGGATCTAGGTGCATACCACTATAGAAAGAAATCCATCAGATACAAGTGAAATTAATAAGGACCAAAAATCAGAAAATTGGCTAAGTAAAATGATGTATCAAATTATTTCAAAAGAACTTTACTTGAAAACAAGGTATCTGTTCTCTTCCATGTGGCATAATTTTCATAATTACGGTCTTAATTACACTGAATGATTTCTAACAGTGGATTTCCTCTAACAGTGAGAAAATTATCTTTGAAAATGGAACATAGAAGGAATTTTTATTTATATAATGTATATATAAACGTTGAAGGGTATTAACATTTTTCCCATGTGTATAGATTCTTAGAAAGACTCAATAAACACACCCTACTTTTTTTGTACCTACCTCCAAAATTTATATACCATTACACATATTTTTAACAACTTGCAATTTATATGCTTCTGTTATACTCAAAATATATTCTAGATTGCAAAGTCAATTTGATAATATAATTCTTCAAGTCTGTACCACAGTTCATTAATGATTTATGAATTAATTAACTGTTCCCTCTAGGAGACATTTGTATCATATTGTATTTCCTTTATTATAAACAATGAGATAATGAACATCTTTCAGCAAATGCTGAGTTTCCATAGTTGGCTCTTTTCTTTGATTAAATACTCAAAGTATATTCCTAGTAATCCATATTAATGGTTTTATTGTTTTGGATTCATTGTACAGTAGTTTTCGAAAGATATATCAAAATTGCACCAGTGACAGAATTGCCTGTGTATTTATCTCACTGTAACCTTTCTAGAATTAACTAGCTTTATATGCATATAATTTAATTTATAGGTGAAAGACAGTTTTATAGTATATTTTCTCCCATTCAGTGGGTGTTTTTCATTTTAATGATAGTTTCTTTCACTATTCAGATTTTTATTTTGATTTAGTCCCATTGGTTTATATTTTTGGTTGTTTTGTCATTGAAGATGAATCCACAAAGACATCAGTGAACCCAAAGTCATGGGATGTTTTGTTTATGTTTTCTTCTATGTATTTTATGGTTTGTATTTTTACATTCAAGCCTTTAATTTATTTTCAGTTAATATTTGTGTAAGGAGTGAGTTAGTGGTAGTGGTCTAGTTTCATTCTTTTGCATTTGGCCATCCAGTTTTCCCAGCACCAGTTGTTGACGAGACTTTTCTTTCTCCAATGTCTACTCTCAGATTCTTTTTCTAGATTAACTGTCTATATAAGCGTGGATTTATTTTTGTGCTCTCAATTCTGCTCCATTGATCTGTGTGTCTGTTTTTATTCCAGTACCATATTATGATTATTATAGCTTTATCATGTAGTTTGAAGTCTTGGAGTATGATACTACTGATTTTCTTTTTTTTTTTTTTATCATGATTGCTTTGACTATACAGGATCTTTTGTGATTCCACATGAATTTCAATAGTGTTTGTTCTGCTTTGAAGAATGCCATAGCAACCTTGATAGGGATTGTATTTGAATCTGTATATTACTTTAGGTAAAGTGGCCATTTTAGTTATATTAAATCTTCCAATCTCTGACATGAATGTGAAAATTATTTGCACATTATATATCTTATAAGGAACTAACATCCAACATATATAAAGAATGCATACAACTCAACAGCAACAAGACAAATAATCCAATCTGAAAAGGTACATAAGACCTAAGCTGACACTTCTCCAAAGAAGATACACAGGTGGATACATAAAACTGCTCATCATCATTTACGATCAGGGAAATTCAAATCAAAGCCACAATGAGATACCACCTCATACCTATGAGAATGGCCCATATGAAAAGACCAAAAACAATAAATGTTGACAATCAGGTAGAATCATTAAACCCTTATGGAAAATGGTGTGGAGGCTTCTCAAAATATTAAAGATGTATGCACCACACAACCCAGCACTTCCACCCTTAGGTATCTACCCAAATAATGCAAAAAAAAAAAAAAAAAAAAAAAACAACACCAAATTTGAAGGGAATGTTTATGCACTCCTATGTTCACTGAAACACTATTTACAATAGCCAACTCTGGAAACAACCCAAGTGCCTCAGGACAGTTGAGTTGATTAAGATGTGAGATAGATAGATAGATAGATAGATAGATAGATAGATAGATAGATAGATAGATAGATAGATGTACATATATATTTATATATAATGTTATAGTAAACTTTATCATATAGATATACATGTAAAAAGAAAGATGAACTCTTGCCATTTATGACAACATAGATGGAACTGGAAAGGGTAATGCTAAGTGAAATAAGTCAGAAGGAGAGAAACAACTATCAGGTGGTCTCACTTATATGTGGAATATAGAGAAACAAAACAAAGGAACAGGCAAATTCAAACCAACAATAAATGCTAGAAATATCTCTGTAGAATTATGTCTCTCAAAAAGGGGAGGCAAAGAATGATGAGCAAAGTGTGTTGGAGGAATATGGATGCCTTGGTGGTAGGTATAGTGTATGACATATATCTGAAAAGGTGTGGTCCTAAAATTCTGAATCATATTCAGTGCTATAAATTAATATTGCCTCAAATAATTAGGAAAAAAATAAATTTAACAGTATAATGTGGTATTAGAGTGGGAAAGTTTCTTAGCTCAATTCTCATTTATTTTACAACTCAAGAAAAAGTCAGTGATTTATTCAGGGTTATAGAATGCATTATTATTGGAGCAGGGAATTGAATCCAGGTTATCTGACTCCTTGTTCAGTAGTACATTACATTACCACTAAATCCCTTGGGCTTCTCATGGGTTAAATCACTTTATATACAATTCAAAAGCAGAATCTATTAATGTTTTATTGTTGTTGTTGTTGTTAAACATATCTGCATGTTATGTTCTACACATTCATCACAAATATATTGCCCTTTTAAAAGTAAGATTTAGACACTGGTGTCAATATTGTCTTTAATTGCTTACTTGTTTGCGTTGCTCGGGGAATTACCCTTCCTATTAGAACCTCAATATTCTTTGGTAGCATTTTCTCATCACCATTGTATCTATTTTGGATAGAGGGGGAAGACATATAGATGGCCCCCAGGGTCTACTATCTTGATTATATTACCTTACATGCAATAGGGTTTTCCTGATAAACAGCCTGACATCATTTAACAATTGGGAAATTGAGAAATGTCTTGTTAGGTGACTATCGTGCAAGTGTGTCTGAGAGTAATAAACAAGATTAGATGGCATAGCCTGGCCTGAATCAGGTAGAATATTAAGACTACCACACTATATGTGGTCTCTCCTTGATGGTACTATTGTAACGCACACATTACTATAATTAAGGTGCTAATCTATTGACATTAAAGTGGAGAGATTATCTAGTGGGGCCTAATCTAATGTAATTAAATACTACCTTCTTCAGTTGACCAAAGAATCAAAGATATTGAAAGTGTGTAAAGTACTGGATGCAACATTTCTGGCCTAAAACTGGAGGAGCGGGCCTCCCCGGTGGCGCAGCGGTTAAGCGCTGCGCTGTGGAGCTGTCGGCAGCGGCGACGCGAGTTCGACGCCCGGCTGGGGAGTATCCCACATGGCACGACAGACCTCTCCTGCCTTGCCCACTGCTCCCCTCAGCAGTGTATTTCTGATCTGCCTGTTCTGCTACTCGCTCTGTCTCTGGTGAACCCTCTCGCCGCCCCACGCCTCTGGCCTGTACCCCAGCTTGTATGTATAAATAAAAAATAAATAAATAAACTAAAACTGGAGGAGCACATAAAAGGACAGACCAGTGGTCTCTCCGAACTAAAAGTGATCCCCTACTAAAAGGTAGCATGAAGATTGTGGTTGAAATCCCCCAGTTTCAAAGAGCAGAAGTCTGACAACAACCTGAATGAGACTGGAAGTAGATCTATCCTCGAAGACTTCAATAGAGCCCCTTCTGGCAACAGCTTAAGCTTGGTCTTGACAGAACCTACACAGAAGATCTAGTGTGACTGCTGAGACTTCGGATATACAGAACTGGGAGAAAATAAATGGGTGTTGGTTGAAACTGCTGAGTTTATAGTAGCCTTTTACATAGCAATAAGAATTTAAAACGAGATAATTCAGGATGACTGAAAGATGCAAGAGCCTAGATACCTCTTTCCCCTCCTCCATATGCAAGTAATAGACATACAATTCAAACCCAACCAAGCAGACATTCCCTCTTTAGATTTTGTGTTTGAACACATCACTCCAGGATGGCAGGATGAGTCAGAAGCCAGAAGTTCTAGATACATGATGACAAGAGGACTCTTCCTGAGACTAGTCCACTGTTGTATTCCCTCTGCCTAGTTATCTGCTACAGTCTTCTCTTATGAATTCTTAGTCTGGACCTCCAGATATCCATGAGAATGGTAAATTACTTGATAAAGCTCCAAGGAATTCCACTTTGTTTAAATTATTAACATTTCTTTCCAGTTTTCTATAAAAAGTAAGGTAACAGAAATACTAAATACAATATAAACTAATGATTTTCTAAATCTTTCAGTCACATTCAGCAACCAAACCAATTTATTTCCAACCTCATTTGCTTAATTGAGTATTTCATGGCCTCATAGTGTCAGTACAAATCTCTGTCAGCCTTATGTGCTTTGTTTCTAACCACTCATTTCTGGAGCCCATATCTGATGATCCAAAGCCTGAAGAAATGAGTCAGGTATAATTGTAATGGTGAGTATTTAGGGGTAGTGATTTAATCAATGTTCATTAATTTGTTCACTAGGTAGCATTTGAGAAAAATGTTGCTCTTATTTTAAGGGACTCTCTCCTCTCTCAATAATATGGCTCTGCTTAAATCTGACAACCCCAGTACCAATCTGTCCTAATCACTCTATAGGTGGATGACCAAGGCTGAACCAATCATGTCACTCAGCTCTCTAGTTGTGAGATTTGATCGAGAGATGGGCACATGACCCAAAATGGGGCTATTGGAATCAGTCCCCAGGATTTTTCCCAAAGGAGTACATTTAAACCTAGGTATTACATTTTCTTTGAAGTGACTGAAAATGTATTAAGTTTTTAATTTTGCTTTCCATATGTTCACTGTTAGTCTATAATAAAGTGATCTATTTGAGTGTGTTGTTCTGGGACTGTGCTGAACTCACTAATTCTGGTATTTTGTTGTCAGTTCCTAGAGTTTTTTAACATTGACAATCATATGCAAATAAGTACAATTTTATTTATTATTTCAAATAGTTAGACCTTTTATTTTTTTTTTTTCTTGTGTGATTTCAGTAGCTAGAGTTTTTGGTACCATGTTGAATAGGAGTGGTAAGAGCAAGCCTTCTCCCCCTGATCCCAGTCTGTTCGGGAAAGCATGCATTCTTTCACCATTGTATAGGATACAAACTCTGGGATGATTTGAAGTTGTTCCCTTTTACTTCTAACGTGCTAACATTTTTTTTTCCTTTTAATTATAAGTGGGTATTGGCATAATTTTTTTAATGATGTTTTAGGTTTCTTGCTGGAACTAGAAATTTTCCTGAGTTTCAGGGGCACTGCTTTCCTCTAAATCTCTGCTGGTGAACTGAGGCTGTCTAAGGGGAGGGGAAAAGAGGGGGTGAGGAGCAAGTGGAGAGGGAACAAAATGGATTATGGTGGGCGATTGATGGTGCTTTGGTGGTGGGCGTTGTGTGGTCAGATACATCTGAAGAAGTGTGAATTTATACTCCTAAATCATACACAGTATTATGAATCAATATAACCTCAATGGAAAATAGTGTAACTAAAAGAAGAATAAAAATCATTCAATCAGGCAGCCTCTGTTGGCCCATTTTCTTGGAATAGAGGCTGGACTGTACCCTCAAGAAACGATTACTTGGCTGTCTGCCAGGCCCTTGGTGTACAAAGTTAGGGAAGATGGGGTGCCTGTTTTCAGGGAACTGACATTTTAATGGGGGGGGGGATGAGAATGTACATTACAGGGTATGGTGTAAATAGTTATCATGACAAAGTTTACAGCAGTGGGCACAGTGCCTTCTTACAGCTCTCAAGGTGCTCCGAAGGATTAGGAAAGTCTTCTTGGAAGTATAACACATAGTGTGTTTTAAACATCAGTGGAGTCTAGTCAGGAAAATAGAATGGGAAAAAGATGGCAGGAAGCAGGGGGAGGTAGTTATACTTACAAAGCTGGCTAAAAGCCTTGTAGAATTAGGATTCAAATTTGAAAAGGGGAATGTAAATGGCTATGTGGCAGCAAAAAATAGGTTAAAGTAAAAACGAGGAAGCACTTGATGGCCATGGATATTTAATAATGAAAACTTGCTATTATTGGTGCTAGAATTAAATATATCCAGGAGACCTTTAAAAAGAAAAGAGAGACTTATGAATGCTTTAACTCTAGGCCTGTACTGAAGGCAGAGACAGAAATATAATGATGCAGTTAGTATTTTAAAGGGTCTAAAACACTTTTATGGACATTATTAGACTGGAGACATCCAAAATTACTGAGCTATCTCTTCACTCCCCTCTCCAGATTCCCACCCTGCCATAATCCTGGACTTATTCTCAAGAGAAACAAAAATTACTCTAGGCAGCAGGTAAACAACCCGAAAGATTACATTGAGCTAAGGTGAGTGAGTAGAGATTATATTTTCCACAAAATGGTGTGACTCAACCTGCTGGGAGCTATTTAGCTATTAGTCCTTTGGTTATTAGAATTCATTTCCTCAACCTAAAGACAGGCATATAAAAAAAAGGATTTTTTTTTCATTTTTTCGCTCAGTAATTACTGGTCATAAGGAAAGGAAAGAATGAAACCCTTTTGCCAAATCTAATTTAGGTGATTCTATTGAAGAGTATCTTCAAACTATCAAATAAATATGAGACCATTAAAAGGCATTATTATTTAGCTAATATACTCATTGTCCTGAGCACTACAGGGAGCTCAGATGGGGTGGCCCTGTGCACCTCCCACAAAAACGAGAGCTGCATTATATATGTGATCCCTAGGTGAAATGCCAGTTGAAAGGAAGACAGTGAGGTGAGAAGTATATTATTAGATGATGGAGGCCTCTTTCATTGCATAGTCAAAAAGCCTGGTTAAATACATGTATGGAGCAAATAAAATATGCTTAGAAAATGCAGTTGGTTAGAATGTAATGTTTGTGAGATGAGTAGTTAAAGGAATATTTTTACTGGTATAATTTCAGTGCTAATGAACATATTGATCTCCAGGGTCTTTGATTCAAATGAGTCAAAGTTGCAATAACTGGAAGGGTTTTGATTTGTTCTCAAGGCCCTTTTGCTTTGTGTTGAAGTGAAAATGCTAAGGAGGCATCGTGGTAAGATGCCCTTTATCAACCTACCAGCTTCCGTCAACATTTTTACTATCATACCAACCAATATGTTGTCACTCTCTTAGTGATTCACTCATTTTGTGTTTTCTCCTTTGTTTACAATTAATCCATAACTTAGATTTAAGTAATAACTCAATACCATTTTCATATTTAAATCATGTCTTTCTTCGACTCATACAGGGACAGATTTAGATATGTGAAATAATTAGATTTCCTCTCAGATATTTTAAAATTTGTGACCCAAGAAGAGTTAAGCGTTCTGGGAGGGTGAACAGAGATATCTTAAAGCAGTAAAAGTAATAAAAAGCAAAATCCATGAGTGATCCAAAGTCAGGAAAGAGTAGGTTGGACTCATGCAGAATCTGTACAGCTTCCAGTGCCTAAATTAAGTTTTCTTGTTCCAAAAAAGCTGAACTTAATGGTTGTTTCTTCATTTGGACAAATGTTCTTCCCATAAATCATTGTTTCTTGAATAAAATTAATGGTACCAAAAGCTTAGGCAATCCACTTAGATGTCATGTCACAGGATAGAGGGATATGAACTTCGATCCTGTATGGAAGAGAAATTTTATCCTATAGGTATGCATTGGAGCAACCTGGGTTGGAGCTTGTTTCTCAAAAAAAGGAACTAGCTTAAGCAAAACATGAAGATGCTTTGAACAAGAGAATAATTCAGTCTTGTAAGGGTGATGGAAATGAATGGGTGTTGACTCTTAAGTTGGAAGGTCATAGATCTCCAGGATTAGACTGGACCTAATTATTAGTAGCCAAAGGAGTCTAAAGACAATAATGAGTACAACAATATGCAGGGGAAACCAGAGAGGAGGGAGAGAAGAGAATCCAAAAACAACCACCAACGCACAAGAATGCATTGAGTCCTAAAGAATAGAGACAGCATTCCTAGGTCCAAAAATGTGTCCTTACTCTACATGGTGTCCTTTCTTTGGATAACTGTAACTGAGCTGAAAAGTCACCCACCCCACTTCCATTTCCTCCACCATGAACACACACCAATTAGTTGAACTACTTTGCATCAGTGACTGCTATTTGTATGAACAGCAACACCACTGTCTAAATAAACCTTGGTTGACTCTATGTTAGTTCATTTAGGGTTATATGTCAATCTAAGAGCTTTGAAACAAGTCCTTTAAGCAGACTTCTAGGCCACAGCTCATTTCTTTTCAACATTTTATTATAAAAAATTTTAATCACACAGTAAATGTGAAAACATTTTAAGTAAATACCTGTATACTTATCCCCGTGATTATGCCATTAATATTTTATCAGACTTCTTTATCAAATATCTCTCTATTCCTTTACCTATCCATTAATACCTTATTTTTAGTGCATTTCACAGTAAATTGCAGACATCCATTTGCTTCCCGGTAAATGTTTTAGTGTGCGTATCATTATCTAGAATTTGATATTTGCAGTTTTCATGTAAAAGTTACATAAAATGCAATGCACATATTCATCTACCTCTGAAATGTAAAACCTTAT
This sequence comes from Scalopus aquaticus, assembly GCA_004024925.1. Lineage (NCBI taxonomy): Eukaryota > Metazoa > Chordata > Mammalia > Eulipotyphla > Talpidae > Scalopus > Scalopus aquaticus. The sequence goes on from PVIJ01006591.1 coordinate 47,948, forward strand.
TAAAGTATTGTGTTATCACCCTAAAAAGTCCCCTCACACCCCTTACAAGCTAGTCCCTATAGAAGTAATCAGTGTCATAATGGTTTTTCACTCTAGCCTTGGTTGCTTTTTCCAGGATTTTCGATGAATATTCCAAGAAATGGAATTCAGAATCATTTGGTAGATGTTCAAGTTCAGTCTTTTTCATTTAATCCCAAATTGGATAACAGTGTAGAAAATCCAGGATTAGATGGACATATTTTCAATTGTCTAGTCCCTCTTCATCGAAAGAATCAGACTTCTTATTCACGTCTTATAATTTAATAAAGAGAGAGACATAGACTTTTCAAAGCCCCCTTCCCTCTTTCATTTCTGAACTGAAATCCAGTCATGTTCCTAGACTTCCTTTTTCAGAACAGATTTTCTGGCTATATAATCTTGGGTATATGTTTCATATTCTATTGAATGAAATTTCTACCTTATATGACAGCAAGAAAAAGTGAATGCTAGAAATGGGAAATATGACCAATACCCATTAGGCACTCTGGAGCTTGAGAGCAAAGACTTCAGAGAAGCCCAGTTGGCCAATCCCGGTGGCCTGGTCCTACAGAGCCCCCTGGGATGCCATCCATAGATCCACATCCATTCAGGGGCTCTCCTGTGACTTGCCTATCAAAGAAACTCATGGTGTTTCGGAGTTTATCATATTCAGAAATTCAGGTTTACATTAACAAAGTTCACAAGAGGCCAATGAATTAAACTAGAATAACAAGGTACTAATTTACACTGAGAAATATAAATCTAATATAGATTGAGTTCTATGTCAGCCTAGGCAGTGCATTCTCTCCCTATAGACCAGATAAGTGGAAAGGTAAATTAGCAGAAAGTATGCCTGATCAGTGCAGGATTGAAACAAGGCAGATGAGTTTGTATGATGCAGATACTTAATTGCTTAGTTTACTAGACCCTGATGTAGCCATCTCCACCACAGGCATATTCCAGCAAATGGAACCAGACAGATAATATTTTTAGGCTAGAGAATGTTCTTTCCCGGGCAGAGCAAATCAAATGGCTGCTTTGCACTTCCATTGATGAACACGTCAGACCTTTTTTTACCGAATCTATCTGTAGTTAGGTCTTTACCTTCCCCTGGGTTACTTAACTGACTTGGAACCAATTTGTATTTTAATTGTCGCAGCATTTTCTTGCTAATTCTCATTACAGGTTTATTTCATGACTTGTGCATTAGTGAACAATTTTGCCTATCCTGTTTCAAAGTTCTTATTTTCTGTAAGCTGTTCTGATTTGTGTCCAGTTTCCAGTCGAGTACAGTTCTTGTCATGTCCTGACCATTCTTTCTGAATCTTCAGAATGACCCTGAGAAGTAGATGTTGTTGCTGTATTTTCCTTTTATAGACAAGGAAACCAAGTCTCAGAGAATTTAGGTGATTCTTACACTGAATTAACGTATTGAGCATTTCCAAGTGTCAGGCATCAAGGGTAATAAACCACATCTCCTTGTTGATATCTTAAGTAACATAGTGAAACAACACCATAGAGTAATTTAGGCATGTGAGACATTTTTCAGACTCCATCATGCTATGTCAATACTAAGGATCCTTGTTCCATTTGAAGCTCATTTTAACTAGTGACTTAATGAATGAGTGAATGAGCAAATGGCTGGTTGCACTATTTTTGGCATTAACTTCTTTCTATAAAAAATGGCAAAACAAAGTTGAATAACTATGTAATAATTTTTAGAGCTTTCAGATGACGAGCATTCCAATTGTTACAACTTTTAATGAATTCCAGTGGTGTTTCTAGCATTGTACAGATACAGAGGAGACATGACCCAGACGAACAGACATGCTATCAAAGTGGGACAAAGGCCACGAGGATACAGAAGGAGAAGGTGAATACTTGTTCCAAGAGAAAACAGCTGGAGCTGGTTTCTGAATGCTAAACAGTTTTGAGTTTCTCTTTGATTCAAGAAAGCCAAATCCTTACAACTTAAACTTTGAGATGTGTTCTGAACATCCACAAGACCCCCAAACTGAGTTGGGAATCTCCTGTGGAGAGGCTTTCTTGGGTTATTTTCTTAACTCCTCTCTTCTGCATTGGTTCAGCAGTATAAGAGAAAGGCCCCTCTTCTGATATTTTCTTCTCTGATCCTAGCACAATTCCTGAGAGGCAAAGGTCTTGCAACACATAAAGGAGAAATATGTGATAAACTGACTGGTAAGATATTTCAGTTTGAAACATCACTAGATTCCATTTATGTGGTTCTTAATATACACTACATGCTGTGATAAGCACCTATAGTAAGATATATAATATCTTATTTTAACATCACTCAACAGAGGGTTGCTAAGACTATCACAGTCTACATGTTATAGGTGAGAACAAAAAGGTCCAGCGAGGAATGGACCCTGCCCACACCTAGTCAGCTCTGAGCAAGTAAGGAAAGCCAGTCATGGAAAGTTCTAAAGGTTCAGAGACTTAACTACTCCCCGTGCTGCCACTTTCTGTTCTGGCTTGCAAGCTATAAAAGTTGCCATTCTGGGTCTGCTGTAATTTAATTGTCTTTTTTCCTCCTGTATCTTCTAGAATATTGGAACATTAAACAGTGTTTCTGATGTCCATTCCTGTACTAGATTTTCCTCTTCTTGAGGAAAGAGGCTTTATTCAAAATTACCCCTAGCAAGTGGTAGTTGAATTGAGTAACTTGAATGATACATAGGCTGATGTATAAATGTCATGGAGTATGTTTCTTGAGTTGATCAGAGATGATTTTTGCTTACAATCTCTATTCTGAACAAAGAACAAGAAAACGTTATTGCATATCTACCATACTCCCACCATTTTGTTACATCATGAGAGGATATAATTCTGTTAAAAGAATGATAGTCTTATGGAGAAGAGCAAAAAACCATACCACATGAGGAGTAGAAATATTTGTCTATATCTTAAGGACTTATGTGGCCTATCCCAGACAAATACTCATTACAAATTATCAAATAAAATGTAAACCCAGAACAGAGTGATGTCAGAAGGTTTGCCAAAGATTGCTCTCCTATTCCGTCTCAGACAACAATTAATTGATATCCATCCAAAAGCAAAATGACTGTGGGATCCATTTAGGAGACTAAAACCCTGGCCCAAGCCAAGACTGAGGAGAGCCATTTTGAGGGTCACAACAGCTGGCTGTCTCTCTGACCTTGTCCTAACTATAGAAATGAAAACTAATCCATATTCCTAAGAACTCAACTACAATCCTATTTGAATTCAGTTTTGGTCACTTACACTGTACCCCAAGAGCCCCAGTGGGAGGCATGCCCACTTATGCTTCAGGTAATAGGCCTATAGAAGCTGAACTTTCTAGATTGCAATAAACAGAAATCCCAGCTCAATCTTATTTGAAGCTGCCCTTGTCTTCCTTCCTAGCCCGTATGAATTAATTTACTTTATAATTCTCTACATTCAGAGGGCTCATTTCCTTAATTTGGAAATTCTTGTTTTCCTAGAACCAGTTCTCTTTCAGAAGACCAAGTCTCCTCAAAAATTAACATGCCATGAAACAGGACTGTAGAAGAAAATCAACGAACATAAAGATGTCACTACATAAAATGGGCTGATTAGTCAAAGGTCATTAATTCAGATTTTGTTAGAATTCGGTCCAGGCTAGAATGAAATTTATTTCTTCATGCCTATGAAGATGGTTTGGTAAGAAAAAACGTGGTGATATTAGAGAAATATATTTTTTAAATTGATGTTTCTAAGTATACTTTATCTTCAATAATCAAAATCTCACTCAGAGTTAATTTATATATATTCACTTAATCAGATTCCTTAAAACCCTCGAGTGGCCAGCGCCTTGTTTATCTAGTTATTTATTCGTATACTTCCTGATTTCAAATGGAATTTGATGTGGCTAACAATTTCTTTAGCACAGTTCAGTAGAACACCATACATTTGTAGAGTTCATTACAAAGAATATTTGCTTGTGTGTCTTAATTAATACACAAAACATTATTTGAAGTCTGTGGGAGAGTATCTGGGGACCACTTTAGGAATGAAGATATTGAAGCTCATATACTCACGATGACCTGTGTGAGCCAATCAGATTCATGGTAAATGGAAGATGCAGGGTGAGGGCTTCTTGAGCATCACAGTCTAGAAGCTTGTCCATTGCACTGGCTGCTTCCTGTAATTACTACACATGCTTGAAAACAAATAAACCTCTGCCTTCCCAAGCAAAAAGCAAAGTTCATCTTTAAATCAGATATTTTACTACAGCATAATTTCTCTGAAAGCAAAAACCTCAGCCTTGGGTGTGGGCAGTAATGAATCATAGAAAGGACACTCTGCTTCAGGGTGTTGAGGTCTGCGCATTAATGAAAGGTCAGGCCCGGTCTTGGAAATGTCACAGACATCTCTCAATTCAGTTCTTTCCTCTCCACCAGCCCTGATTCTGCTGTCCAGGCTCTTCTTATCAATCAAGGGGGCTATTACAACAGTCCACAAGTTGGACCCTCCCAGGATCCAGTGCTTGTCTACAGGAACAAACCCTTCACACTTCCAATAGAGTGTTTTCTTTATTTCATAAATAGACTTAGTCACATCACCTACTCCTCTGTAAGTATCTCTACTATCTTTTTGCATTACACATGTTGTGATCTATACTGTATCTATTGTTTATAGAATGTAAAAAAAACTGCTTAGCTTGTATATAAAATCCCTTAGGACGTGGTCCCAAATTAACTCTTTCCCATGTTGCACATTTTTAGTGTGGTTATTTAGTTATTCTTAGGACATGTTGCCTTTCTTCCTCATTTCATATCTTTTCACATTATGTTCCTCCTTGCCTTGAATGTGCTTTCCTCTTACACCACTTCCCAAGTGCAAAATTTCTTTGCAGACATTAGGGTGCAGTTTAAATATAATTTCCTTGTAGAAAACTTCCCTGATTCACCAGGCAACATCATAAACTACTCACTCTGTTCACAGAGCAAAGATCTACTCTATCCGTGAGTCATCATTCACCATGTTTATTTCAGTCTTCTTACAGGTGTCTTAGACCAAGCAATTATGCACAACCATTGGCCTAAGGAAATAGTCAGATGGTTTAAAATATACTTTTGTAGAACAGTTTTCTGTTCTTTTTAATTGTTATTTTTATTTATGTCTTTTACATTACTATATATTCCCCGTAGGTTTCCCACCACCAATTCACCCAGGTACCATCACCACAGTCCCCTGTGCTCCCCTCTCCCCCATTCTGCTCTTTAAATAAGCAAAAAAAAAAATCATTAACAGTGAAGTGCTTGAAAAATTGGACAGTGATTTAATAAAATCCTTCTTTTTAGTTGTAACTCCATCCTTAAGATTTTTATCTGGTCTCAGCTTTTAAATCCATTTAAATGTTGATCGCTTCTAAAAGCTTATCTGAACTTTGTATTATTCTGCTTAGTGCTACTGTTCATTTGGGATCTCTCCTTCGGTGAGCCAAATGTATCTCAAATGTAATATGGTCAAAAGTGAATTTCTGATATCCTCCTCCCAATCCAACCCCTACCTATTCTCCCCATTGCAGTCCATGACAACGCTTTTCTTCCAGTTGCTGAGGCCAAGCACTTGGCAACATTGACATCTCTCATCCTCTTACTCACCTTATCTATGCTCAACCCTGTCACCAAGACCTTCACCACATATGTGTAACATGATGCTTCCTGACCACTTTCTCAGCTATCACACTCACCCAAGACATTTCTTACCTAGTTGGCTGCAGTAGCCTCTTAAAATGGATTTCCAAATTCTGCTGTACATCCTATCTATTCTCAACACATTAAGACATCTTTTTTTAAAAAAAGAAGGACCTTTCTGTGATATGTAAACTTCTGTAAACTCCCTATAAATCCCGTCTCATTTTTAGTAAAATCCAAGTGTTCTGACATCCTACCATAATCTGTTACTTCCATCGCTGCTGTGTTCTCATCTTCCTTCTGTTGACTTGGCTCCAGCCATCATGGCTTTCTTTTTGTTACCAAAGCATGTCCCGCCTGTTCTTGTACCATCCATGCCACTCATATCCCCTCTGCCTGGACTATTCCTTCCCCAGAGACCTATGTGACTCACTGCCTCACATGTTCTTTATCTCAAAACTGTACTTGAATTTACCTTCTACATCATGGTCATCCTGTATGCTCGACCATCCATTTAAATTTGCTGGTAAGATCATAGGTAGGTAGGTAGTTAGGTAGGTAGGTAGGTAGATAGACAGATGGATGGATAGATGGATGGATGGGAAGATCTCGATGTTCCCTACCCCTGTATGTGAATCCCTTTTAATTTACTACCTAGCATATTACTGTTCCCCTTGTCTATAGTTTAGTTTCCTTTTTCATGGTCAGTCACAATCCAGAAATATGTACAATAAAATATTTTGAGACAGAGACAAAAACCACATAACTTTTATTACATATAGCTTTTATTTTATATTATATATTATATATAACTTCCATTTTATTATATATAACTTATTATAACATATTATTGTTGATCATTTTATTAGTAGTTGTTAATTTCTTGCTGTGTCTTATTTAATAATTAAACTTTATCATAGGTGTATATAGGAAAAAAACAGAATATATAAGGTTGAGTGTTATCCCTGGTTTCAGGTGTTCCCCTGGGGTTCTTAGGACATATTCCCCTCAGACATGGAGGGGAGTACTATACTACATTTTTTTTTTTTTTTATCATGCTCATGCTTTTCTATTAGAAACTATGCTTTCTAAATTCGGCAATTTTTGTCTGCTTCCTCTCTGTATTCCTAGTACTCACAGCAGTGCTAAAAGCAATAAATAATGTCAAAAGAAGAAAGATAGGAAAGAAAAATATAAAGGAGGGAGGAAAATCCATCCATTATATTTATTGTTTTGAGGTCATTCATGAGAATAATGTTGCTCTCTATTAATGATATAGAAATATTTCCAAAGAGAAATCAGATTTCCAAATGGTATAAGTGATATCATTCCAGTTTTTAAAAAGAAAAAATTTTATGTAAGATATATATGAAATGAGGATCAAGAAGGGCACATGGCAGGTGTTAGTGATTATCTCTGAATGACATTTACTTTCCTAGATTTGCATTTCTATATAGTTCACATTTAAAAATATGTATGCATTAAATTTTTAACAGTGAAAATTTGATATTCAATAATGGTGTAGATACATATATTTTTCACACTAAAAGTTGTGTATATTTGTATCAAAGAACAGTTTAGAGAATAGTAATAAGGTAAGCGTTAATGTTCCATTTGGAAATCCAAACACTCCACAAATTAAATGTATTTTTTTCATATTTGTTGCCAAAACACATTTGGCCACAAAACCTAACCTGAACTGACATGAGTTATTTATAGACTTTGCTCCATATGAATATGTGAATATTCATAATTTTTGCTAATTCTGAACCTGCTGTGGGTGATATGTCAAATTAACTTTCTGAAATCTAAATATATTCTGAAACACATCCAACCCCAAGGTTCTTTGCATAGGGCATGTTGGAAATATTATATCTATCTTCACACTAAAGCTATTATCTTTGGTATGATTTTGAGTATTTTTCTCAGCTGGATCATATATAATTTTGCTTACTACAACAAGCTTTTTGTGCAATAATCTACAACATGCTTCTTGTGTAGTAAATGAAATAACATAAATCAAATTAAAGTTTTAGACAGGATCTGCAACATGAAAAAAAAATGTTTTAAAATTGAGAGCCATTGCCTCTTAAAATAAACCAACTCTAAAATTTTGTCAACTCAGAATTTCTAGGTGAGAGAAAGGCAACCTATTTGTTTAAAGTACTACAAAAAAAAAGTATATTTGGACAAGATAGGGCTATAGGGGAGGACAGATTCCAAGGATGCTCAGAGACAGCTTCTGTCCCAGGGACAATTTCAACCATACAACCCTGAAAATGTACATTTATGGCTGTATTTGTGGCACTATAGCCTAGGATGGTCACATTTACTCCATCCCACAGTCTGGCTGGCTTGTACTAAAGACAGGAGGCAGGGCTGGTGATATTAATAGAAGAAGCATGTTCTTTTCCTGTTCAGCTATTTAAAGAAGTGTTCTGCTGCAAGGTGTGCTGATTTATGCAGCTTATCTTCTTCAACCCAGAGAGAGCTCACTGCTTCTCCCTCCCATTCCAACCCCCATGTAATGGATCTGTAACTGACTTTCATTCTGTAATATAAAATTTACAAGAAAATGGGCATGTGTATGTAGGAGGGCGGGGGGGGGGGAACCCTATTATTGTTTCCAGGTGCTACCGATCACACTTATGTGGGGTATGAACACCCTTAATTGGGTTCTTGGCTATAAATGCATTGTAAACAAATTTAGAAGACAATCAGGCTATGTTAAAGGAGAGGTGGGAAATTATTGTCACCAACCCAACGAGGTGACCTGAAGAGTAACACAATTAATTCTTCTCGGGGATTAGAAATGCAACCAGCTCTTCATGAGTGGCTTAGAGATATGGCCAACTAAAATGAAACAGAATTAGACCCCAGGATAAAACACAGCTTGCCATTGGGACCTTGGATTTTCAGAGAATGGTCTCATATCTGTTTCTTGACATCCTTTCTAGCCTGCAAGGATAAGTTCAACAATTGTGTCAAACCTCCCCAAATTCCAGTTGCAATTAATTCCCCCTTCCTCTCAATAGCTGCTGCTCATGTTTCCTGCATCTATTATAGTATTTATTATAATGTTCTCACTGTTTGATTTTAAATGCTTATTATGGCACTACCCAAAGTCCAGTGGTCTGTGTATTAGAGATATTTTGGCAGTTTTGTGTGTGGTTCATATTTAATATTCTCTTTATATTTACTGTCTTTTAAAAACATTTTAATCTCTTTTGTATTTAGTATCTTTTTTAAAAATTTTGTTTTAGTCTCATCCTAAAGAATCACATCTAAAAAATTAAAATTTTAATTAAACACACCCAAACACACACGAAGTGCATACACCAACTTTGCAGTGGTGTAAAAGTGATACACATTCAGAAAATTGTGCTTCAAATATTTAATTTTAATATTTCCCTGGGCTTACAATAAGTGGTATGAAACTCTCATACTCTGCCATAGTGCTGGGTTAGGAGAGCAGTTGTACTCCTGGTAGCCACGTGACGAGGGTGAACAGCCTCCTATCAGTGATCCTTGAACCTCTTAAAAAGAGAGAAATTGATGAACATGTCACTGTAATATCCCCATCATCCAGCAATTAATTTTATTTATTTATTTATTTATTTATTTATTTATTTGTAGTCTTACATCATTGTTGATTTTTGGACAGTACAGCTGTAGTCCCCATAGTTCTCTCACCACCATTACCAGTGATCCATCTCCACATTCCCTATGCTCTTCCCTCTCCTTTTCTGACCACTCTCCATCCCCTTCCCTACTTTTTGGTTCAGATCTATGGTCTGCTTGCAAGTTTGTCTTTTTCCTAACCCTTTGTTCTGTTTCTCTACATTCCACATGTAATAAAACCATTCAATATGTATCATTTTCCTTCTGACTTTTTCCATTTAGCATAATCCCTCCCAGCTCTGTCCTTATTGCAGCAAATGGCATGTGTTTATCTTTTTAATCGCTTACTAGTATGCCATTGTGGACATAGACCACATCTTCTTGATCCATTTATCTGTTTTGGGGCATTTATGTTGTTTCCATATCTTATCTATTATAAATAGTGCTGAAATAAATACAGGAGTGCAGGTTTCCTTTTGGATTAGTGTTTTTTTTTTTTATTTTTGTCCTCTAGGTAGATTTCTCACAGTGGAATAGCAAGATCATATGATCTACATGATAATGCAATTACGAAACCTCTACACAGCATTCCATAGTGGTTGGACCACTTTGCATTCCCACCAGCAGTGTAAGAGGGGTCCTTATCTCCACATCCTCTCCAGCATTTGTTGTTTCTAGTTTTGTTTTGTTTTTTTTTTTTAAATTATGGACCATTCTCATAGTTATGAGGATAGTATCTTATATCTTTTATTGCTGCATATCTAACTTCTAGGACTATTTCTCAGTTATTTCTAAACATAAGGGAGGGAAAGCTGTTATTGGCTTTCTTAAACCATAGCATGATGTTACCATCCTATATGTCAGAATGGTTCAGAAATTTCAAAGCATTAGAGTAACCCTCTGTGTTGTTATGTTTTATCAGTTATTTGTAATATAAATTCACTGGTAACCTTGATAATTATTTGATATAAATTATGTATGAAGATACAGTTATTTCCTCGGAAATAAAAGATACTCAAGACATTACTTGTTTTCCTTTTTCATGCCCTCCCCTCACTCTTATCTCTTAATTCCCACTCACATAATATCTTGGAGTTAGAAAACTTAGCTAGTAGCTGCTGCCTCTGTCCCTCTCCCTTTGCCCCATAGCCCTCAAGGAAAACACCATGTTTAGCATGATAATGTAATTAAGGTCATATTCTGCCTTCAGTCATCAATGTGAAAATGCTTAGTGACTAATGAGACAATCTTAACAGAGTCTCCTAAGCTGTATCCTCCACTGAGGCTTAATAGGCATGGTTTCCTCAGCCCCTTTTTGACAGGAATGAAAACTTGTCCTTCCCTTTGGGCTTCTGGCAGGGTCAGAAAAGTAAACACAGTCCTGTTATAAGTGAAACCATTCGATATTTTTCTCTTTCTTTCTGGCTTATTTTACTGAGTATGATCCCCTCTAATTCCATCCATGTCGCTGCAAATTGCACAGGACTATAGGAAACCAAATAGGAGAGAGATACTCAGTGGGGCGGTGGGGGGCGGGGGGGAAGAACGGGAGATAAGGGCACAAAATGGAATAGAAAAGGACACAAGGGACCACGGAGATGGATCACAGGTGAATTGGTGGTGGGTTACCCAAGGGGAATACAAGATGTACAAAATATAAATAACAATAAAAATATATATATATATTTAAAAAATGGGAAAAAAAAGAAAAGTAAACACAATCTGTGTTATAATCATGGGGATTTTTCAGAAAATGGTTTCTAAGGAAAATGAAGTTCACCCCTCCTGTCTGTCTCCTCAGTTACTTTGTCCCTTCCATTCTGGAAGCTGAACTAGAGCTTTGGAGTAGGAGTGGTCCAGGTAGCTGAGCAGACACTGTGACCCCAGAGAATATGCCAGAATTAGTAATGAGACAGAGATGGGACCAGAAAATCCAGAGCCTCTGGGCAGAGGGGAACAGGCCCAGAAGCAGGAGAATGAAGCAAGGTTGTGGGTCAGGTTGTAGTTTGGGTCCTAATTCCTTCCATCTCCTGCAGCACATGTCTAATCTTGTCTGTTTCCCGCAGGGTATTTCTCTCTGGGGTTCTGCATTCATAAACTGCAGGTTCTATCAATAGTAATGACTGCTTGATAAGACTCATATAAAATTAAGTGAGACCAAGCATTTACATGATTCACAGCACAGCGTGCTCAAAGTAGTAAATAATTATTAATTATATTCAATATTTTAAAATCATAGACCTGGTTCTTTTGAGACTAATCCTGGGCATCAATTTTCCTACCAGTTTTTATCCTTATGCCATATCATTGGTCTAATCATAATAACATTATACACTCATTTTTTCTCCCTTGCACAACCTGAGAAAAACAAGCAAACTTAAAGCTGTTTTCTGCAGCTTCTTCTCTTGCTCTTCCCCAATATTATCTCCATAGTTCTCTGAGAGTGCTCCTTTAAAAACATGTTTTACCATAACTCTCTCCTGCCTACCTTTCTTCAGTGTTTTTCCACTATGCTATTAAAATAAAAAGCAATATCTTCAACAGGGCACAGATATCCTGCATGATCCATACCTCACTCTGCCTCTCAACTCATCCCACCTTCCTTTTCTCCTTTAATCTCCAGCCATGCTTATTTTTCTTGAAGAAATCATCCTGCTGGGTAGAAGTTAGACTTTCAGTAGTGAACATAGTATTGTATATACTGGTATACACCTGGAAAATAAAAGATCCCTCACTCAGAAAAGCAGACGGTGAGCAGGATACCAATAAATGGAGGAATCAGGAACTAAACTAGACACTCTTTCCTGGCCTAGGGCCTTTGCACATGCTGTTCTCTAAGCTTCTTCCCCTAGCTAATGTCTGTGGGTTTCACATTCATTTAAAGATGAGTTAATCTACTTGGGAAAACTTTCTTAGTACTCCCTACCTTGCTCCATCCCAGGTTATAATGAATCCCTTTTTTTATATATTACTTTCTCATTATATGTGCTTTTCCTTTGTAACTCTACCTGAGTTAGAGTTGTTTCAATATAGTCTGTGACTGTTTCAACAAAATCCATGAGGCTTGGACCTTGTCTATTGAATATGTTTATTTCCCTGGAAAGTGCTCGAAGGTCCCGAATCAACATTGGATTAGGAATTGTGCTACAGCTCCACGTAAATATTCTGAAAACTGAAATTTGCTAAGTTATGTGCTCGAAGTCATCCAGCCTCAAAGGCTGGAATGTTCAATGAGTAGCCATGTAAGAAGGAGGCTCAAAAGGAGGGTAACTGAAAAGGGAACTGTAGTTGGAATTGGCCCGGATGCTCCACACCTGTCTTCTCACTGTAGATATTTTTCATCAGTCCTAACATTCTTCTACACTAAACACAGACTGGCCCTTCTCAATCCAACTCTCCAACAACTAGTGAAGCCTATTTGCCCATTATGGCAAGTGTTAGGACTATAAGATTCTTTTCATGGGGAATGATGATGACTATTGTATGTGGCAGTGGGACCAGAAGTGATGACTTAACTTTATTTCAGGTGTGTTTTGGATTCCTCTGCTTTTCCTGAAAGTTCCTCATATCCACATTATCTGTACACTTAGGAATATATAATTGAAATTGGATAGGTAATTGAATAAATTAACAGTGCTGAATGGATGAATAAATATAATTGAGTCATATGGAAATAACAGCAATTTCACCCTTAATTTTGATATGAAATCCCAAATGCCAGGTAGTGTCAGCATCTCTGCCCCTGGTTTATTCCATAAGCAGTTGAGGGACTGACCATACTTGGAAAGTTGTATGAACTAGGACAAGGAAGACAGAACATTCTAGTTTCCCCTTGCCTCCTTAGAGCTCTCTTCCAGGATCCTATTCTAGGTCAGATTCCTTCAATGTTTTTAGTGTCCTGTATAACACTGAACATGAAGTAAATTAAATACAATGTATGTTACCTGGCCTTCTGGACTTCCCAGTTCATTCACCTGACTCTGTGTAACCTGGACTATCCCAGCTCATGGACTTAATTCCTATTTTATTAGGATTTGCCTCCCTTTAAACAGAAACACTTCTGATCCACAGCTGAGCTTCTGCAATCTTTTTGACAGCTTATCCACTATTCGGGTTTAATCTGCCCCAGGTAGATCAAAAAGAATTGATATGAATTTTTTGATTGGGTGCCTGTCTTTTTTCTCTCCATCTCTTTACCTTTCGGCAGCTGAAGGGAATCCATCATGATAATTTCCCGTTATTAGGTTTGAAGTGTTTTGAATGTGAAATGCCTTTTCACTTAGAAAGAATTGATGCCTATAACTTGTAATGTGTTAGCAGTTTGGTAGAGTGCTTGACAGCCCAAACTGCATTACAGGTAGCTAATCCCCATGGCTGAGCTCCATTAAAGAATAGATCGTATCTGTTAATACAGCCATAGAGTGTGGGTCATTGTGCTGAAAGGCAGTCTAGCTGCTGGGAGAAAGATTATTATGTGACTTTATTCTATTTTAAACTTGGAGAATGTATGGTAGATATACTAGCCATGATTGATTAAAGATACGAGAAGGGATTTTATGACTCTCCTGGTATGTGCCAGGTTTATAATTCCCACCAGGAAGACAAATGTCCCCAATGGCTTAAATGAGACCAATAGCAAATATCATGCTGTGGACAGCTACCTAGCTCCTGTACATTCTTCACTGTGACTTCCCTCATATTTCTTACAGTCTTTTAGGAGAGATGAGAGCCTGATGCCTTCTGACTATGAATGCTTATTAAATCTGCCCCCTAATACCAAAAAGCTTCTGGTCCAATATGGTGGCACTGGTCCAATTTGGATGACTAATCTTTTTTTCTGTTAAGCTAGGAAAGGCAAGTATATTTCAGTTCATGCACCATCTCTAATCAACAGGTTGTAAAATATTTACTGAAGTCTAAGGACTGTGACAATGCGTATGTGCTGGGATGCATTGAAAGTAACCATGTAGGCATAATGGGACACTGGAGGCCAGTGTATTTGTCATCCCTGATATAGATAAATTGTAATAGTGCATCTATAAAATGTCTGTAAGATTGTAGCTGCAATCTTTGCATTCTTCAACAATATAGTTAAGATTATGAGTCTGGCTCATGCATGTGATCACTATCAAAAGGTGCTATACACCAGCTCTTCATGCCCCTGTATATTCATACGTTAAAACCTAATTCTCAATGTGATGGTATTTGGAGGTTAGGTTTTTGGGAAATTATTAGGTTATGAGGGTAGAGCCCTTGTGAGTGGCTTTAGTGGCCCTGAAAAGGAAATTCCAGAAAGCAACCTGCCTTAGGATATTTGAAGTCTGAATTATGAAATAGCTCCCATTTCTTTGTGCCAACTGTATTTTTTAGTACACAAACATTATTAACGGGACTCCATAAAAGCATCTCATTGCACAATCAAGATTTCATTGAACAGGCATTTCTGTGTTTACTCTGAAATCGCGTAAGAAAGAAGAGAATTACTGAAAAGATGCCTAGATTTAAAGATTATATAAATCATGGCAGAAACTAAATGCAAAAGTCTGGAACAATTCACTTACCAGCCAAATGGAATCCAATTAGCATGAGAAATCCATGCTTTCTTCAGTTGCTTTATTTTTTTAAATAAAGCCAGAGGTGTAGGCCAGAGGTGTTGGGGTGGTGAGAGGATTCACCAGAGACAAAGTGGGGAGCAGAATAGGTGGAATGACTGAAATACACTGCTGAGAGGAGCAGTGGGCGAGATAGGAGACATGTGGGAAGCTCCCTGGCCGGATATCGAACTCATGCTGCAGTGGCTACGAATTGCTTCATAGTGCTGAGACTTAAACCCTTGCGCCACCAGGGAGGCCCATTCGATTGCTTTATTATATGACCCACTCAGAATGGCTTCAGACTCAACTCAGAATTCCTGCAGGTGGAAGAATGCTTCTCAAGTTCTATAAAGTACAGTGATTGTGTTGATGTGTATAGGTTCACTTATGAGCAAGTTTTTTTGTAGAGGATGTAAACTTATGGTGTTGATAAATGCCACCCAGTCCTGTAAATGTCTTTCCTTATGATTTTCTTAGTAACACTTTCTCTCTTTTTTTTTTCAAAGATTTATTTATTTATGCACACAAACTGGGGTACAGGCCAGAGGCACAGGGCGGTGAGAGGGTTCACCAGAGACACAGTGGGGAGCAAAACAGGCAGAATGACAGAAATACACTGCTGAGGGAAGCAGCGGGTGAGGCAGGAGAGGTCTTCTGCTCTATGTGGGAATCTCCCTGGTGGGGCTTCGAACTCGCGCCGCCACTGCCAACAGCTCCACAGTGCAAGCTTAACCGCTGCACCACCAGGGGGCCCAGTAACACTTTCTTTTATGTAGCTTATTTTATTGTAAGAATACAGCGTATAATAGGTATAACATATACAATACATGTTAATTGATTGTGTATACTGTCAGTTAGACTTCCAGTCAACATTAGGCTATTAGTAGTTACATTTTTGGGGAAATCAAATATAAATGTGGATTTTTGACTGTGTGGAGGTTTGGAACCCTTACCCCTGCATTGTTAATTGGTCAACCGCATTTACTGATTTTAAACAGATTGTGCCTTATAATTTATCTAGTCCATATCTTAATTTATAGGGAAATTGTGTGACAATATGTGTGACAGCACATCAGATGTCTGGATTCCCAATCTAGTGTTAACACTGGAACATTCTAATATTTTAAGCAAAATATATCCAATTTTAGGGTCATGTAGTTACTTAAATATCTCACTTTGTAGTAGTTTTTCATTTCAGATAGCTTTATGCAGTAGAGCAAAAGATTTGGATTAACATAAATTTGGTACTTCCCTTTACTTTTCAGGTAACTTTGGGTTCATTTTCTGTGCCTCTGCTTTCTCATCCATAAAATGGAAGAAAATAATACCTACCAAACAAAGTATTAGTGTAGATTAAATAAAGTGTAAATGAAGTCAATGTATTGGATACATAATAAATGTCATACTATCTCATTTTGTTAATCTACAAAAGAAATGCAAAATCTCATTTGTTCATCTACCTTCTCTGATATGGAGTTTCAACTGCTGAAATGATTGAAACTGTAATTACAATATGGATTAGGAAGTGATTGTAATGTATCTTTATGTCCATTAAGGCTAAAGAGCAGGCTGATAAAAATCATTCATTTCCCATTCATTATTAATTAGCAAGTATTGAGTGAATATATTTTAAATAAAATTTAGGTATATTAGCCACAAGTTTTCTCTAAAAAAATTCTTGCCTATTAGCAATAGCTCAAGATAATTGTGGCCTTGATCTTAAATGCAACCATTAAATAATGCAAATGCTTATTTCTGAACCACTTTAAACCTTACGATGCTAACCAATTTCTTTTTCTAACACACATTCATTCTATTGAGTGCTTCAGTTTACTGTGATATTAGAATCCAGTAATTCCTCATCTTCTGACTAAAATGTAGGAGGAATATTTGCTTTCAGAGTTGCTACCACTTCTCAAGGATATTTCTGGCTCTCTCATCTCCCTACAAAAATATTGGCAAGCTAATAATTAAGGTCCTCTAGGGGACCCCCTTTTCTTGACTGGAAGAAAAACAACACAAATGAATGGAAGACAATCAAACCCAAAATACCTCCCACTCAAACTGTAGGAGCAAGATACAGATGTGAGTTCCTAAGACCAATCTCAAACATGCTTATGATGACAGTTATTGATTCATAATCTCCAATAAGAGACAAATAGGAACCCACCATTCAAAAAAAAAAAAAGAAAAAAGCAAGAAAGAATTATGTTGCATAGCAAAAAACAACCTTAAAAAGGAGGGGAAAAGAGAATCCCAGGAGAAATAACCCAAGTCGAACTATTCTGGAGAGTATGTCTGTTATTACTTTGGAAAGTATAAATTCAGACTGGTCACTTATGAAGTAAGTGAGAAAATGGAGCAACTGCAACCTAAAATCTCTAGTAGCTGCAGAACATACTTCTTAGCTTTTGAACCTCTGCCTACTTTGAAATGTCCATGCTTGTCTTCAGATAGCCCTTTTCTGTGTCTTCTCTTAATATCCATCCCAGAGTCCTGACTCTTACCTGCATCTGGCTAGGAGTATCGCACTGGCCTATGCTTGCTGTTTGCTTGTCCCAGCCTTGCCACGTATGTCCTTTTCTGCTTTTTACACCAAACAACCTCCAACTATAGAAAAGAATGTCACTAACTTTTCTCTAGTACCCTGTCTCCTTACTTTTCTGACTTTTCAAAGAACAAGGGTAAGTAAATCTTGTAGAGCTCTTTGTGGTGATAATTTTCCAAGAATTGTCTACTACTTCTTTGGCTCTGCCTGACTTACGTATCCACTGCTGAAGCCTTGGGAATCCCAAGCAAACACCAAAGACTGTCATGAAGGGAGCACTGGTGACAGAAAAAGGAGGAGAGAAAGGCCATCTGGCCTTCAGTAGAGCTAAATTTGAAGATGAATGAATGCATATATATTGTCACAAAGTTTTGCTGGTAGAACTGAAAAAAAATGTTGTTCATTAAAAAAAAAAGTTTAACTCCATTACAAACATACCTCTTGTAGTTTATTGATTATATTGCATTTCATTAAACCCCATGTTAAGGGGTTTAATTTATTAAATCTTATATAGATCACCTTTTAAGGAAATAGTTGTAATATTGTAAGTGATCTTTTGTATAAAATCCTTTTTTAACTGAACATCAAAGAAAACACTTGTGTGATACTTTTAAATTTAAAATACAGTGTTTCAAAAATATCTATAAGTGAGTATTTATTTGTATTCAAATATGATATACCAAGAAACTAAAAAATATGTAAATTCCCAGAGACTTTGGACCCAATACTGCCCTCTGTTGAAAGACTGCAGAATGCAAGTCCAGCTTGGAATCAAGGTCAGGCTGGTGTTCCAGGTATTTCAGGCATAATCCATGCCCCAGGTGCATGTCTGACTTTTTATTCAGATAAAATCTGTATTTTGAAGTCCTGTATAATTTGAGTCCTAGTTTTTATACGCTATTAGCCTAATACTCAACAAGAACTGTGTGACAGTCCTTAGGGAGACCCAAGGTACTCAGATAGGCAGACGCATATTAAAATGTGTCATTATTATGCGCAATGCTTTTTTTTTTATAATGATTTATTTTCCTACTTTATTTCTTCTGTATTTCACAGCCATGTGAAAATGCAACTATGACTTTATTTCATTGTGTATGATCAAATATGTTCTCAACATGTCTGGTACATTTCCAACAGTTAGACATTTTTATCACTTTACAGAGTAATGCTTGTGCCTTTCCCCTGTTCTTAACTTCTAACAGTTGACTTTTTTTTTTTAAAAGCTCATTCTTTTTTTTTTTAAAGATTTATTTATTTATGGGCCTCCCCGGTGGCGCAGCAGTTAAGCGCTGCGCTGTGGAGCTGTCGGCAGCGGCAACGCGAGTTCGATGCCCGGCCGGGGAGAATCCCACATGGTGGGGCAGACCTCTCCTGCCTCGCCCGCTGCTCCCCTCAGCAGTGTACTTCTGGTCTGCCTGTTCTGCTCCCCGCTCTGTCTCTGGTGAACCCTCTCACCGCCCCACGCCTCTGGCCTGTACCCCAGCTTGTATGTAAAAAAAAAAAAAAAAGATTTATTTATTCATGCATACAAGCTGGGGTACAGGCCAGAGGCGTGGGGCAGCGAGAGGGTTCATCAGAGACCGAGTGAAGAGCAGAACAGGCAGATCTACAGAAATACGCTGCTGAGGGGAGCAGCGGGTGAGGCAGGAGAGGTCTGCCACACCATGTGGGAATCTCCCTGGCTGGGCATTGAACTCGCGTTGCTGCTGCCCACGGCTCCAGAGTGCAGTGCTTAACCACTGCGCCACCAGGGAGGCCCTCTAACAGTTGACTTGTATCTGTCACTCTCAGAGAAGGTCATGCTTTTCTTTTGTAACTTTTCTAACCAAGGATCTAGAGACTTGCTCTTAACCCTGCTCTGAACTTTCCCTGAAACTCGCCTGTAGTTATATTGCCCTGAGGTCAGTCCACACTTGGACTCCTAAGGTGGGCTTCTGGGTTCTCCACAGTGTGATCAATCTGTATTCTTGCCTGGGCTGTCTCCTGGAACTCTTTGCTGCCAGCATCTCTTCTAGACTGTCCTCCTGTCTCCTGCAACTGTCCAAGCTATCAATTATTTCGTCTGCCATCCTGGATTCACTTTTGTCAGATGTGCCAGATTCACCATTTCTGGAGGGTCCCAACTTTGGGGATTGGCCCTGCAAGTAGTTGCAGTTAGTCATTGCTATTATATCTAAGAGATAAAATAAATCCCTTTTCAACCTCCTTTTCCCATTAATTACAATTAATTTTCAATGCCTCTGAAAGAGAGGCAGTAAACACCCATACCCCCTTAAAGATTATACAGGAAATTAGCTGAAAACAACCCAAACTGCTAAAGTTTTTTGAGTGTTTATCATACAATAAAATCTGTACCGAGTATTTCTGACATTTATCTGTCTCAGGGAGCAATTTTATAAGGTAGGTACTTTCTTTACCTCCACTTCTCAGCTCAAAATACAACAAACAGAACACTAGGCTTAGAGATACCAGATCATCGCTCAAATTCACAGTGTGAATAAGCAGCAGAACCAGAACAGGAATACAAGTGTGTTGATATTAGGACCCCAGTACCTCCCACCAAAACACCCAACTTCTGGACCAGCTTCAGTCAGCATGTAAACAGATGTTCACATTGAGTCATCCAGCCACACTAGTTTGTAGAGCAGAAGAATGAACAATGAGAAGAAGGAGAAAGAAGATCTCTCGACCCCTGCAGGCAATCACTGCTCTAATGATGCTCATGCATTAGGACGTTTTCCCATTGCTGCATGTTGCCAGACTTCAGACATTCTATTAAAAATAAACTCGAAACTTTACAAGTTCCTTTCTTTGGCACATGTGATTTAACTAACAGATGTGCACATCTGGCACCTGCCACACTTAGGTGTGAAGACTTCATGGCAGTCTTGGAGGGGAGAGGCGTGAGGAGGCTCCTGTGCGGTGGCTCGAGGATTTCTTGGCCTGTTCTGCTACTGTTCCATTTCCTCTGCTCCTCTGTTGTCTTTTGGCTTTGCAGGGCCTCTTGCTGTGAGGAGCTCCCTGACTGTACAGTTTGCAAACTTGCAATTTCATACCACATTTGTCACCATAGCAACAGAAAACCCCTACAAAGTGGAAAATTTGTTGTATCAGCCACCAGATTTGTGTCTTGCTGGTGTCAAGTCAAACACATGGCTGAATGTTAGGCAATCTGTGCAATGGACCGGCCGTTTTCCTAACTGTAGTGTCCAACTTTCAATTGCTAACCATCTCGATTCCTTTTTCACACACTCTGTTTTCTTCCGACCACAACTCAGTAGTTGGCCAAAAAGACTTTTTCCCTTCCATGCTTCACACCTCTTCTCAGTCAGTCTTGTTCAGTGCATGAGATGAACTCAGACTGAATGAAGCCAGGCTGATGTTTTAGAAGTAGCATTTTCTGTAGTTTCCCATGTTGATCGGTCGGACAACATGGAAATAATTATGTCTTCACCCAAATGCTGTCACTTAAGAGAAATTTGTGTATGAAATTTAGTTAGACAGGACCTGAGATCAGGTGTGAGGAGCCAACTGTCAATAGTTAAGCCACTGGTCTCATTGGTGCAGATCTAAAGGGAAGCTTAGCAACACAGGCTGAGAGATGGGCAGACAGAATGTCCAGAACATTAAGGTCAGGGAGGGAAGCCAGCCACTCCTGTCAGCACCCGGCAGCAAACTCAGCAGATCGTGAGAGCAGCCACCTCCAGATGAGTAAGGTTTTCCTCCTATTCTGTCCTGCTAAATCTCAATATTTCAGGCCAACTCCAGCTCAAAGAGTAGGACATCCTTTGCATCCACAAAACTAGATTGTACAAACATTTTTCCTCTTTCTCTACCTCTAAATGGCTCTCTCCACTTAGCTCCCTGGGCATCCTACATCCATCACAAAACCAACTTCTAAGACATCTCCCTCATTTCTTCCTTTTATACCACTCCCCAAATTAGGTATAGCGACTCCTTCTTAACTCCTATCATAGTCCTCTGTTTCTCTTACATTGCTTGCTTAATTCTCTATATTCAAGTTAGTGCTCTATATGGGATGTATATGTTTGTACACAGACTAGATCGTATCCTGTGTGAGATTAGGGATCCTATTCAGGTTGCTCGCTCTTGTTCCAAGAAGTAGCACTGTTCTAGTTAATTTCATTTATATGTAAACAAATGAGTATACTCAGGTTTATTTTGACACTAAAGGTCTGGTGTAAACCATTGGTGAGCAGGATCTGTGATTTGCCTTTCTTTGGTGCCTAATAAAAAACTTCAAACATAGTAGGTTCTTAATAGATCTTTCTTAAATACATGCTCTCAAAAACATGGACTAAAGAGATTCCCCAGCATATACAAAGAGGCCAGACAAGTTTCCTGTCATGTCGATCAATGCAAACAATTATGCAGATCTAATTAAAAAGATTCAGGGAAGATGGACCACTACTAATAGAAATGACTCACAAATGTCACTTTTTCTACTCTACTGCTATTTCCCAGAATCCCTCAGCCAGCTCGTGCCCAACTGAAGCCATTGTTCCTTCCAGGAACAAAGATGATGGAATGATGTGCTGAGTCTGGGGCTCACTAAGTCCCTCTTCATAACTCCCTGCAGTGACCACGACTGGAGAGACCTAGGCAGCCCCTAAATAGGAACTTTATAGCCAAGCACTGCTGACACTACTTCATTATGAAGATGCATGGGATGGCTGCTAGCTAATGAATGCCAGTGTTTGGAAGGATAAACTCAGCTTCTCCCTGATACAATTTAACATCGTATTTCCCTAATTTGAGCCTGATTTAGTCGCTGGGGTATTTGGATGCCTCTTCTATGGTGCCGATAGTTAATTAAACAGATGTTGCAGAGGGAATCATTAATTTTAGTGCTGCAGATGGGAGCGGAATGACTTTGTGAAGTTAATGTTTCAGCAAAACAATGGGCTTCTGTCATCAGTTGGTATAAGCCAAGTAAATTAAGAGAACAAGTAGAATAGAGGAGGTCGCTCTGAAGAAATATCAATTATTCATTTTAGGAATTGCACTTCTTTTTGTCTTTGCATTTCCATAAGGGGTGAAAAGTGAATGTCTCCAGGAGGGATGGTGGAAGCAGGAAGAAAGCAGATTGAGAGTTCCAAGTCTCGGCAAGGCAATGAATTTTAACTTTGCCAAGGTTGATGTCATATACGGGAGTAGATGTTTTAGGAACCTGCATTGAGTCAGATGAACCAGGAAAATTTTTGATAAATGCATAGTTAGGAGAACGCACTGCTGGGATACAGAGCCATATTCCTATCTTATTTCACTGAGCATTATTTATTAATTCTGCAAATATTTATAGTTTAGACTGGGACATAGCAATGAATATGAAAGACAGAATCCGGCATTCACAGTCCCCCAGGAGAAATGTGTCTGCACACACTCTTTGCCCTAGAGTAGCCCCCAACACAGACATATTCAAGTCTGCCCCAACGTGGCGGAGAAGAGAAATAACATTCATTGAGCAGCTCCATGTGCTCGGAATGTGCTTGTATTTACTATTTGTTATGAAGAAATTTGATAAATAAATGAAGAAACTGACACCCCAGGAAGTACAATGTCTTCCTCAAATCATATGATATTATAAAGAAGCTGTATAGAAATATTAGTTCAGAATTGAATTTCATCCTCAAAAAAATGTACCTTGAAATTGAAAAGATATGTTATCTGAGAACACTTATCTGTTCCACAAGATGTAAAGTGATTTGCCATGTAAAGAAGGTTTTTTGGCAATTCAAGGAGAATGGCATGGATGCTCCAAGGACAACCACAGGGGGAGTCATGGCAGGGGCGGCATTCAAGATGACCCTTGAGGAACAGGTTTTGCTTTAGAATGCTACTTTGGGAAGAGGCCTCACCCAGGACACAGATTCCATCGAACTTTCACATGATCAAGACAGTTCTTCCCATTAAACAGCTTGAGATTTGTGGTTATCAGTCTAGTCTGCTGGGGTAATCAGAATAATGGCCTTGCAACTATGTCTATGTCATAATCTCCAATATGTGTGAATATGTTGTATTGCATGGCAAGGGGGAATCGAGATTACAGAGCATAAATTGAGGTTGCTAATCAGCTGAACTTAAGATAGGTAGACTATTCCAATGGTACAAATGTAATCATAGCATCATTAAATGGGAATGAGAGACTCAGAAGAGTCACACCAGGGAGATGGGAGCATGAGGAACGATTGACTGGCTGCTGCTAACTTTGAAAATGGATGTGCTCATGGACCAAAGAATGTGGGCCACCTCTGGGAGCTGTAAACAAGACAACAGAATCTCCCTGAGAGCCTCCAGAAAATAATGCAACCTGCCCACACTTTGAACTTAGGTCCCATGAAACTTGTTTCAGATTTCTGATCTCCAGAATATGAGAAAATAAATAGATGTTTTAGGACCCCAAGTTTGTGCTAATTTGTTACAGCAGCAATATGAAGCTAATCATTGACAGATTGTTTCTTTGGTTAGGGTCATTTCTGTCATATAAAACCTACATGCTTACCTTTCTTACTCCACATTTTTTTCTTAATGAAAAACATATATGGCAAAAAAAAGCAGAATTTAAGAGTTATTTAAATTCTGTTATTTATTTTTACACCCTGATTCTTCATTCATTTGTTCCAAAACCATTTACTTAGATTTCTGGAGATAAGACAGAAAGAAAAATAGATGCAGTCCTCCTCCTCCTGAAGCTTACATAATAAAGAAAGGTTTGAGTTCAGACTTAAAACAAGTAATTTGTTCTGTAGGGAACACAGGAGCAAAAACCAGCTATGGAGGAGAATGTTGTGTTTATTTAGGTGGATTCAAAGGTTTTAGGAGGCTACTGTAGATGCAGGTTTGCAGGTCAGCAGTGACAAATATAAATCATCTTAATTACTCAGCACCCATCCCAATTGCATTTTAGTACATGTTAGGCCACCAGAGGGGGGCCGTACAAGGCATCTGATGACACCCTCTGTGATTTCCAGAAGGTACCAGTTTCATCCATGGGTGTCTCACTGATGGATTCCTTGTTCTCCAAGCCTCACTGGCCTAGATGGCCATCATGGGGAAATGATGTGGGAAGAATCAGTGGGGCACGAAAACACAACTTTGTTCAATCTCAGCATCATACCAAGCGTTCGAGCTGTGCAGGCCCCATGCACGCGCCTCCTGTGTGCTGATAAAACCATATGCTCATGGATCGTATGCTCATGGTTCAGCAATGGCACTGGCTCAGCTAGGTCAAAAGATTTTATTACTACTGAGCATCTTATGATGACCCCACCCTATTATTCTTAACCCACTCTCAGTAATAGTTTCAGAAATAGTCTCCAACCTCAACCTAGGTGAAGGTTTCTTTATGCCTCAGATGAGTATCCAACTTCCACTGTCAAGATTCACTAAATTCCAGACTTGATCAAAACCACATGATATTTCCTAGTGACTCAAGAGTTGGACTATGTTCCTGGTGCGAAATTCAAACTTCTCTCCAAGTATTTGCCCTAAATGGGCCAACTTAGAAAATTAGCTATCCACGTGAATACAGATGCGGAAATACAGTAATTCCTCACTTAACATTGTTAATAGATTCTTGGAAACTGGCTTTAAGTTTCTAAGGCAGGTCCTCAAGTAATGTCATTTTATTTTTTTTTAAGATTTATTATTTATGCATACAAGCTGGGGTGCAGGCCAGAGGTGTGGGGGCAGTGAGAGGGTTCACCAGAGACAGAGCGGGGAGCAGAACCAGCAGATGTACTGAAATACACTGCTGAGGGAGCAGTGGGTGAGGCAGGAGAGGTCTGCTGCACCATGCAGAAATCTCCCTAGCCAGGCATCAAACTCGCGCCACAGCTGCCGACAGCTGCACTTAACCTGTTGCGCCACCAGGAAGGCCCAAGTAATGTCTCTTTAATCCTTGTTGGCCAAGACTACCATTTTTTCTCATCACAGTTACAGCAAAATAATGTTGATTGAAATAACATTTGAGAATCTGCTATACATGTTTAAGGTCTAAACAATCCTAGGATTCAAAATATTCAAGTCCTGCTGTATATGTTTAGTGTCTAAACAATTTTGGAAATCAAAACTTTAAGAATTCATGCCTTGAAAAATGAAAATTGAGCCTGGTACCCTATTACAATCATTGCTAGCTATTTCTGTTTGCTTGCATGTTTGTTTTCTTTTTTATATGGTAATTGTAGGATTAATTCACAAACAAGCTGCTCCACATAAATTCAAATTGAGTGGAGAGCTTAAAGGAGTCAAATCACACACCGCAAAACATGCTCAAGTCCTTTAATTAATTAGACCAATAACACACAAAAATTATTGGGAATGAGCTACAGGGTATCTCCTATTCCCTGAGGCAACTTCTAAATGATCAAAACTGAGTTTCTTGCCATTAACACTAAACAACTTTTCACCACTCCTTCCTCCATTACTGCTATTAATCAAATAATCTTAAAAATATGAGGCTTTAGTTAAATCCTATTAATTTTCTTCTTGGGGTTACTGGAACTTTAAAAAGGGAAATAACTGTCCACGATTGCATGCTAGGTAGTAACACTGAAAGTAGGTGATCTCAGTTCCTGTGCTGTTTTTTGTCTTCCAACAACACTGTAGAGTAGATGCTCTGAGGGACACTCCTACTTCAGAGAAACAAAAACAAAATTAGATGGTAGATCTAATATATAGATGTTAAATATATTACAGAGTTGTAGACAATTTGGATGCAGTGCTAAGTGTAGGGAATGTTTCCACAAACACCCTATTCTCCAAGACATGTCTAGGGCCTCCCTGGTGGTGCAGGGGTTAAACTCTCAATGCTATCAAGCTATCTCCAGCCACTGTGGCATGAGTTCAATCCCTGGCTAGGGAGCAAACCCATATGGAGCAGCAGACCTCTCCTATCTTGCTTGCTGTATGCATAAATAAATAAAAACAAAAAAAAAAAGCGTGTCTATATATAAACTGGTGGAAGCTGGGGGTGGGGGAGAAGGGAGATGTAGCCAGTGCTTGAAGGTAATGACCCCAAGAACTATATCAGGAGGTTGAATCTGGGGTCAATGGAGTGGGCTCTCGAGCTCTGCATTAGCCTAGGTCCTCTCTAGCACAAGTGATCCCTATTTGGGGTGCACAAAGAGTTAAGAAAAGGCAAAATCAAGTCTCCATCTCAAAGTCTTTTCAACACACCACACGAGCAATATCCTGATACCATGGCAGTAGAGATGAGCTATTTCTGCACCCATCACCGTGGCTCTCTTTCGGGGAGCCATTTTGTAATAAGGCGAGAGGACAAGTGAGGACATTTCTAGGTCAGAATGAACCTTTGCCGAAGGGAATGTAAGACTGCATGAAAGATGGTCTTTCTTTTTGTACACCAAGATTCTCTTGTGAAGAAGAGAATAGAGCTAATGGTTATTATTTCCAGTAATTGTGGCAATCTGTCTTGTTAGACTGCTTAACTTCTAGAATTTTCTGACATGTGCTAATGAGGACAAGGTACAGGTTTGATGGACACAGGGGTATGTCCATTTCAGCCCTGCCACCAGTATTGTCAGTGAGCACGACTGTTCATAAGGGTCACACATATTTGAAGCGTTGCTGACTCTGGTTAACCCACCCCTCTGAAAGGAATGCTCTGTAGTATTGGAGTTATTGAGAAAGAGTTAAGCCCTGGCATAGAGGGGTCCATCCACTCCCAGCCTGCCTAGTCTTTGTCCCAGTTGCTGGTCTCTAAGTTCCATGAGGATACAGATTATGTCTATGTCATTAATTATTGTATCCTGCTAACTTAGCTAGGAGCTTGGCACATAGAAGGTAATCCTTTACTTTTGGATGAATTATTTTAATTAATTTACAAAATATTTTATGGAATATCCTGAGGGAGTCCTAGCACTGAAGCAACAAGGATAAGGCTGCTAGCAGGCTTTTATTGTGATCTGTGGAAGGTATTTAACCTTTTAGGATCGTATCACCTTTTATCAGTTATGAAATGGGAGTTGGATAAATATATATTTTTTATTTCATATATGCATATATATACTCATACATACATGTATTTCACCAAATTTCTTTAAAAGTTTATGAACTATAAAATTCTTTATCAATAGTAGGTACTATCATAAATTCAGCATTGTTGCAGCACTGAACACAAAAAATATAAGTAGGGAAAGAAATAAAGAAAAAAATGATCATTGAATGCCTACCAATAATACACTAAGCACTTTTATATATGATTTACTGTTTAAGCAGTAGCTTTATAAACTAAGCATTAATATCCCCAATTATCAGGAAGAATGCATAAGTCATAGGTAGAGATTATACTTTACTGGCTCAAAATCACTACAGTGATTTGCTTCTTTCCACTATATCTCACTGCCTCCTGACACATGAAAGGACAGAGAACAATAATTTGCTAAAATGAAATTAATTGCTTAATTATATGGTACCAAATATAATACTGGAGTTTGGAAAAGTGAGGAGTACTGCCAAAAAATGCTTTATAGACAAAATAGAAATTTAGCAAGGCTTTGAAGCATGACTGGGTATTTCTTCTTTTTTCATCTCATTAAAGTGGTGAGACTGGATTAGACTTTAGCATGAAGCATCAGCACCTATGAAGGAACAGAGGCAGGCATTCCAGCTCCATAAAGACAGCCTATGAGAATAAGCTAAATCGTTTGATGACATATATATATATATATATATATATATATATATATACACACACACACACACACACATACACACACACACGTATATACACATACAGATGTATGCATGTATGTATGTATATATATGTATATGTATATCTATGTATGGATACATACACACAAATATATATATAAAAGGATTGAGTCCTTTTTTAGCAAATGTCATTATTTTTCCAGGGTTTCCAGTCAAGACCTTGAAAGGACAACAGACACAAGTAAGGGTAAAATTTGTCATTGAAGAAGCTGGTAGAAAGCATAGCATATCACCAACTTCCTTATCTCCAGTCCCCAAACAAATCATGGGAATATTGTTAGGAGTGAGGAAGGATGCTGGAATGCCAGCAGTGTGAGTCATTTTATATGGGTATTAAGTAAAAATATCACTACAGAATCCTAGAAATTTGGAGGGACTCAGAAAATAACGGATACGAGTTGTACTTCATGCAATTTCTAGTTGCTGCTGCTGATGTACTTGCGTGGCTTTTACTAAACTAGTTGATTATTTCAACCTTCTTTTTATTTATTGCTTTTTTAAGATTTAGTTATTTATATACAAGAGCTGAGGTGTAGGCCAGAAGTGTTGGGTGGTGAGAGAATTCACCAGAGACACAGTGGGGAGCAGAACAGGCAGACAGACTGAAACACACTGAGGGAAGCAGTGGGCAAGACAGGAGAGATTGGCTGTGCCATGTGAGAAGCTCCCTGCTGGGGATTGAACTTGAGCTGCATTGGCTGCTGATAGCTTCATAGGACTGATACTTAACCCCTTGCACCACCAGGGAGGCCCTGAACCTTCTTTTTAATCCCTTAAGTGGAACTTGCACTTCAGTAGTTTACAATTCCAGTTGTATATCAGAATGATTTATATATAATTTTTAAAAACTAAGTAAACAAGTTCCCGTGCCCTAGGGTTCTGATTGAATAGACTTGAGATGTCCTGGGATCTGGAGTGTGAAACTTTCCCCTGATGATTCTAATGCAAGGTCAATGTTGACATCCACTGCATAGATAATCCAGACACCTGATCTAATGTGGCTCATGACTTAATAACATTTTTTAGAGTTGAGAGACCTTCTAGGTCCATGAGATCTACCTCTGGTTGCACATTATAGTTACATGAAGGATTTTTTATTTTCAGTCTAGGTTCTTAGATGTCATGCCCATTTTGATACAGGAATGTAAGTTCTATTTTATGTTTTTAAATAAACTTCTTGTGTTTTGTAATTTTAGACTTACAAAAAAGAAAAAGGTATACCTCTAGTTTATGGAGCTTTATATCCTATACTCCAGCTTCTTCTAATGTTAACATCTTTCATAACAGTGGTACATTTGGAAAAATTAGAAATTATGAAAGCTAATATTTCTATTAACTAAAATATAAACTTTATTCAGATTTCACCAGTTTTTCTATTAGTGTTCTTTTCTTCTGTTTCATGATTCAATCCAGGATACTTACTACATTTAGTAGTTTCTGTATCCTAAAGACAAATTTAACAATGATTTTGCTATTTTCAGTCCTCATAACATAGTCCATTCTGACCTAATCTACGGTACTCAATTTTCAAACAACAGATTTCTACATTCAGAAAGAACTTAGTCTTGCCTCCATTAACTCAGCTGTATGACAACAATGGCAAAGCTGAGGATGCCTACTTAGCTCATTGTTCCACTCTGGATCATGACTAGTCTCCAGCTGATTTCCGGGAAGCAATGGAACTTAGTGGAAATAAAACCAGTTATAGCACTCAGTAGGTGTGATAAGACTCAAGGACTTACTAGAAACTGAGTAGTTCTTTTCTCCTTATTAATGGATTGGAGGAAATGTGCTGTCCCAAGTTCTTTTATTAAATTACTATAGGAACTAATGATCTGTGGTAACATTTGTGATGTAAACCATAGACACAAACTAAGACTTAACACAAGACATGGTCTTTTCTCAATATTGCCAAAAATCTATTTTTTCACTGATTTGTATTCAGTGATATAACCTTCCATAAGAGCAACAAGTTTCAATGCCTAGCAGGTAATTATAAAAATAGAAATCCAAATTCTGAGTACATTTCTCAGAAGTACATTTTCCTTTCTTTGTAAACAGCATCTTTATTTCAAAGAGCTGTAAAAACAAGGTATGGAGTTAGAAAAATTAAAAATCATGTGCAAGCATGCATGGGTACCTTCATGTATTCACAGGCATACAGCTTCTCAACCCTGAACAAAAGACCATTTGAGGTTGAGTCCACCTGTGCTGTCTGCCCATGGTGTTTTGATTCACCTCCCAGCATTGCTTGGGTAGATTTCACACTCGGATTTACATCTTTAGAGCTCAGCCTGTATAAACCATTGCTCTTTGGTGGAAATTTGTTTAATTTTCTTTTTTCAGGGTATTAAGCTTCTAATATTCCCTTGTTCAGCATTGCAATGAATGTGGCAAGCTTTTTTTAAGTACTAAATGCTGACCATTTTCAAGCAAGGGTAATACAGCAAGGAAAGGCAGAAAATGGGATATTCTCAGAGGAAAACATATATAACCACATCACATAAACTTTATTTACTTGGGATTTTATAGTTTGCTAAATGTCATCTCCTTGTTTGAATTTTACAACAAATATGAGAGATTCTGGGATACTTCTATTCTACCCACACTTCCCCTTATAATTCTAGGTATTAAAAAAATTCTTTGGAGTAATAAAATTAACAACCAAGAAAGATTCATTCATTGCTTTATAATAGTCCATTGACTACTGATTATATGCCAGTCACTGTTCTGAGTTATTTTAATAGACTTTTTGTAACCTTTTGGAAACCCTTGATAAACATATATAACCCCCAATTCTCCCTCAAAAAAACTAGGAACATTTAAAAAATTACTTTTACCATGAAATAGGAGTTCTTTGGGGGTGCTGGATCACAGCGTTGAGAGTAACTTCTCTTCCTATTCTGAATTTGCTTTTTACTCTTGTAAATGAGAAGGTATCACATCACTGGACTCATGGCGGGGACAGTGCATGAGAGAAAACACTGTTTTGAACAGAAAGGTTAGCAGATTTAATCTCAGGCCAACTCTCACATCAATGAAAGCATGAGCTTACTAATATGCTATGATCTGTTATGCTTGAAGCAACTCCACTAACCCATGGCCTGATAAACTATGTGTCACCTCAACATTGAGAAAGAATCAAGCATCCTATATTAATCACTTGGTAGTTACAGTGTTTAGGGGTAGACTATAGATTAAAGACCATCAGACCCAACTCAGATATTACAGTTGGGGGAAATGAGACCCAGAGGAAGGGAATGGGTTACATAAGATCATGAACTTAGGTTTTAAGTTTTCCACTTACTAAATTCCCAACTTTGTGCTTACTGCTAATGTATATATGTCTCTTACTAATAATGAAAAATAGCCATTTACATTTTCCAGGTTTAAAGTTTTATAGTTGACCACAGAACCTGTATTTTAATAAATTACCCAAGGTGAGTTTAATGTATCTTCAGTGATACAAATCTATAACCAATGATGAAAAAAAAACAGCCTCAGATGCCTAAGTTCCTAAAAAGAGTATAACTAGAAAAGGCAAGTGACAACTCTCAAAGTACAGGATCATGGGAATTAAATAAATCAAGAAGGAATCTTATAAATATGTTCATTTAATCCTTTCACTGGCATATGTCTCAGAGGAAATAAGAGACTTGTTCAAGATTGTGTAGTGATATTGTCAAATGTTTTTGTCTGCTTGAACTGCCATAACAAAATGCCACGAACTGGGTGGCTTGAACAACAGACATCTATTTTCTCATAGTTCTGGAGGCTAGAAGTCTCTAATCAAGGTGCTGGCAAATTCCAATTCTGGTGGCAGCTCTCATACTTACTTGTTGACAGTGTCCTCTTTCTATGTCTTCTAATAGCCTCTTCTTGGAGGGTGTGAATGAAGAGATAGAGATGGATGGATGGATGGATGGAAAGAGAGAGAAAGAGAACTCTCTTTTTTAAGTGTTCTCTTTTTTAATGTGTCAGAGCTCCATCTTAATGCCCTCGTTAAACTTCCATTACTTCCATAGAGACCCCATCTCTAAATATAGCAACAATAGGGGGATTAGAGCTTCCAAACAAGAATTTTATTTATTTTTTTAAAGATTTATTTTATTTTTTTTTAAGATTTATTTTTTATTTATACATACAAGCTGGGGTACAGGCAAGAGGCGTGGGGCGGTGAGAGGGTTCACCAGAGACAGAGTAGGAGGAAGCACAGGCAGATCGACAGAAATACACTGTTGAGGGGAGCAGCGGGTAAGGCAGGAGAGGTCTGCCGCACTATATGGGAATCTCCCCGGCCGGGCGTTGAACTCTCGTTGCCACTGCTGACAGCTCCACAGCGTAGCGCTTAATCGCTGCACCACCAGGGAGGTCCCCCAAATAAGAATTTTAGGGAAAAGCTAACAACCAGTGAACAACATTGTGAGCACTAATTTTCATATTGATATTAAAGTGATACAGCACCTAAGAAATAGGAACCATGCACTATAAGTGCTTCTAGTTAATCATATATTACAGGGCATGTCATAGATGTCTTCGTTTCGTTGCAGGGTTGGCATATATTCTATGTTTAACATCCATTCAAAGATGCTTGTATCCTAAGAATACAGGGGTAGATAGAAGTGAGAAAAAGTATGGAGGAGAAGGATGGTATATGATGCTTATACCAACTTGCTCAAAGCTATTCTTAATATTTCTTCCTGACTGTGTTCAGTAGATGCCACACACATAGCCTAAAATCATCTGTGATGGGAATATTTACAACACAGAAATTGGCAAACTGAGAAATCAAGCCCCATCCACCCTACCCCTATCCCAAAGAGTCAGTTGTTAAATACTTACTTAACAGATTTGGTCAGTGATTTGATTGAACATGTGTGAGTGAATAGCAGTTAATGGAGGGGTTTTTGATCAAAGAATAGACATTTTGATGTCTATTGCAGATACATCCAGCTATAGTATAAATCTAATATGGTGCTGATGGATGATGGGAAAAACTCTCAACTTCATGGATGTGAGTCTTCGTGTCTGTAAAATGGGATGAGCTGCCCACCGTTCAGATTAGTTCTCACTTTTTGTATAGACTTCTGAAGAGATGTTTCACAATGACTAGAAAAAAAGTTTCAGAATGTGACAAAATTTAATATGGGATCAGTCCCAGGGATTGAATATCAGTGTAGCCTTGGATAAGTTATTTAATCAGCCTTGGCTTCCATATTCCTGTCTGTAAAACATGGTTGTTATATTACTTCCTCATGGAATCATCATGAAATATTATTAGATTAGATCATGGTGTAACATGCTTCGTACTGGTATCTAAATAGTCAATTCCTATTATTTCTATTACTGATGATACTATTACAGCTACAGTTCCTGCTCTTAAAACAACTATTACTGCTTCTTCCCTTTATCAGGTACAAGGCAGGAGTTGGGAGATCTGAGAGTCAGGAGGTTACAGCTATTTCTCGCTCTGAGCAGTCAATATTCCTATTATGACAGAGCAACCAAATGGATGTTCCCTGCCACTAGGTTGGCACCTTTCCTCTGCCAACAAGCTTGATGTTACAGAATCCAAACTTACAGGCTCTTATATCTGAGCAGAGAATTAACAGCAATTAAACAGGTTTCATTGTGAACATCTCAATGGAAATAAGTCTCTCCAATTGATTTTTTTCTGACAGCTGGCTATGGTCTGGAGACTAAATGGGAATTTCCAGGGAAGGAGACAAGGATGATTTCCAAACACAGAGCAATATTTGATGATGGCAAAATCTGAAACTGGGCATACTGAAAATGTGATACAAAAGGTGCTATGAAAGACACCCGCCGGCAAAAATCTATGCATATCACATTTTGAACAGGAAATGGGTAGATCTTTAAGGATACATCTAGTTTTAGAGAATACTACATAGGTCAAGAACTAAGACATTAGAGCGAGCAGATAGGAATTTGGGTCCTAGATATGCCCTTTTCTATCTCAGTTAGTCTAATAAAAGGTATGGATTTTTTTGCCAGTAAGAGTGGGATATAATGTGCCTTCCCCTTAGGGCTCTTGTAAGGAATAAGTTAAGCAGTCTGTGGAAATCACGAAACATAGCGGCTGGCACATAGTGCAAGCTCAGTAAGTTGAGTTTATTTTTACCAACATCATCAATTTCTTTTTCTCCTCTTTAATTTTCTTCTTTCCCCCACTTCTTCCTCATCCTCCTTACCTCACTACATTTGTCATCATTAGCAGCAGCACCAAGAGCATCCTCACTGTCATTCTCTCATCATCTAATGTACGTGGACCCTTTACTATGAGCTGGGCATTATTCCCATTCAGTGTTCACTATAATCCTTGGAATGTAGCTATTCCAATCACATTATTGGACAGATTAATAAATGAAGACGCAGAAAAACAAACCAGCACAAGGCTACAAAAGTAGTTAATGATAAAACTGAGATTTAAATCTAGTCATTTTGTCTTCAAACCTGTGTGCACTCAAAAATTTATAAATTTATGTATCCACAGTCATTTTTGCAAAAATTTAAATTCCCTAAAGTTCTTTCTTAGAATTATTGCCTTTAAGAATCTAGCTTCAATTTTGACATCTGGCTGTTTGGGTGGTGAATTAAGTACAATCACCACTAAGGATCTAATAAGCTACTTTAAAAGTATGACAGTGTAAAAAAAATATGACTAACTGATAGCCTAAAAATGTTGTTGACAATTCAAGGTCAGAGTTTATTCATTTACAAATATTCAGAGATTGTCTGCCATATGTTAGCTACTAATCTTGATGAGGAAATTAAGACTTGGAAACACAGACATAGCCTGATTTACCATGGTACTTATATTCTGGTGGGGAGAAACAGTGAAATAAAAAGGAGGCTGAAAAACACTTTTCTATAAATGATCAGATAGTAAATATTTTATGCTTTGTGGGCCTTAAGGTCTCTGGTGCAAGTGCTCAACTCTATCATTGTTGTACAAACTCAGTCATAGAAAATCTCTATATAAATGGGGGGTTCTAATAAAACTATTTACAAAAATAGGGGAACCAGCAGATTGGGCCATCAAGCTGTCATTTGTTGACTCCTGAATAAACACATAAATGGATACATAAAGCACACCAATATTTATTTGTGGCAAGTGCTATTTGAATACTTAATGTGGGTAACATAACAGACAGTAACTTGGTGGTGTTTTCTGTTAGTTGGAAGGACTGAGAGGACCTCTTGAAAATTTAGAATGAGATTTTATTCAAATCAGGGAAACAGGGCCTCCCTGGTTGTGCAATGCATTAAGCGCAGCACTATGAAGCTATCCAGAGCCACTGCAGCGTGAGTTTGATACCGGGCC
Source organism: Scalopus aquaticus (assembly GCA_004024925.1). Lineage (NCBI taxonomy): Eukaryota > Metazoa > Chordata > Mammalia > Eulipotyphla > Talpidae > Scalopus > Scalopus aquaticus. Next base: position 83,492 of record PVIJ01006591.1, read on the forward strand.
AGGGAGATTCCCACATGGCTAAGCAGACCTCTCCTCCCTTGTCCACTGCTCCCCTCAGCAGTGTACTTCAGTCAATCTGCCTGTTCTGCTCTCCACTCTGTCTCTGGTGAATTATCTCACCACTCCACACCTCTGGTCTACACCCCAGCTCTTGTATTTTTAAATAAATAAATCTTTTTTTAAAATGAGGAAAACAACCATGGAAATCAGAAAGAACATTTGGGGAGTATGCAGAGTCTAGAGGAGAAAGTTCTAGAACCTACTAAGGAGGAAGGACAGTGAAACCTATAAGGTTGGAGAAACAAATACTAGACTTTATAATTTAGAAGTTAGGTTATTGAATTTTAATTTATTAAGAATTGAGAGATGATCGGAAGTTATGAGACAAGAAAGTGATGTGGTTCATTTGCATTAGAAAGATTACAGTGGGATTCTGAGAAGATGGCAGTAGTGGCATAGTCTTTCATTCTCTCTTAATCACCACCTAAGACCAGGAATCAACATGCAAAACCAAAACCACTGGTTTATATTTACAAAGCTAGATGACAAGATATTCCCAGTAACACCGAGCTATAGGAAGTTGACAGCATCCCTAGGATCTGCATGATATCAACATTTGTGTGGCAGAAAAAATAGGGAAGCAAAAAAGTATCAAAATCCAAATTAATCAACAGATTAATTAGAAATACATTAGGTTAATTTCAGAATAGCAGTTGAAGGGATTTTGGCCAGAGAAAGGCAAGGGATCTATAGCAAGGACTAGCAGAAATGGACCAGATAATTCTCATTGAATAATTCACCAGCAGTCCCTTCCAAGACAAGAACCCCACATTTCAGAGGAAATTCTGGAAATGGAATAAAAATAATATAGGACAATTACAATAGAGACAGAGGAGCAGCTTGAAGATAAAAGAGAGAAGATAGCCAGCAAATCTAAGTGAGTAACACACTATTTTTTAAACAATTTTTTAATTGACTGAGGTAACATTGGTTACAACGTTGTATATGATGCCATCTCAGTTTTGAACATTAACTGTACTAATAGCTGGCAGTGCTTAGACAAGTTAGAAAAGCTATCCTAAGCCAAAATTCTATTGGTAGAAAAGTAATTTTTTATTATTATTTATGTCTCTTACATTTTGTATTCCCCTTGGGTAGCCCACCACCAATTCACCTGTAACCCATCACCATGGTCCCCTGTGTCCTTTTCTACTCCATTTTGTGCCCTTATCCTCCCTCTCCCTCGCTGAGTGTCTCTCTCTTATTTGGTTCCCTTATATCCCTCTTATAAGTGAAACCATTCGATATTTTTCTTTCTTTCTAGCTTATTTCATTGAGCATGATCCCTTCTAGTTCCATCCAGTTGCTGAGAATTACATGTGTTTACCTTTTTTGAATCCTGAGTAGTTTTCCATTGTATATATATACCACATCTTCTTGATCCAATCATCTATTTTTGGGCATCTAGGTTGTTTCCATACCTTAGCTATTGTAAACAGTGCTGCAATAAACATATGGGTGCATGCATCCTTTTGTATTGGTGTTTTTGTGTCCTTTGGGTAGATTCCCAAAAGTGGTATTGCTGGGTCATATGGAAGCTCCAGTTTTAGCAGTTTGAGGAATCGCCATACAGCTTTCCATAGTGGTTGGACCAGTTTGCATCCCACCAGCTGTGTAGAAGAGTTCTTCCTTTTACAAATCCTTGCCAGCATTTGTTGTTGCCTGTATTTTTAATGTGCGCCATTCTCACTGGTGTGAGGTGGTATCTCATTGTGGTTTTGATTTGCATTTTTCTGATTATGAGTGATGTTGAACATTTTTTCATGTACCTGTTGGCCATTTGCTTTTCTTCTTTGGAGAAGTGTCTTTTTAGCTCTTCTGCCCATTTTTTGACTGGATTGTTGGCTTTGTTTTTGTTGAGTTTTGTGAGCTCCTTGTAGATTTTTGTTATCAGTCCTTTATCGGTTGTATTGTGTGCAAAGATCTTCTCCCAATTAGTAGGGTGTCTGTTAGTTTTGGTTCATGTCTCTTTTGCTATACAGAAGCTTTTTAGTTCGATGTAATCCCAGCTGTTTATCTTGTCCTTCACTTCCTTTGCTTTGGGGTATGTGTATATAAAGATTTTGCTGAGATGTATGCCGTGTAGAGTTTTGCTTGTATTTTCTTCTATAAATTTTATGCTTTCAGATCTTACATCCAGGTCTTTTATCCATTTTGAGTTGGCTTTTGTGCAAGGTGTGAGGTAGTAGTCTACCTTCATTTTTTTGCACATAGCTGTCCAGTTTTCCCAGCACCATTTATTGAATAGACTGCCCTTGTTCTACTGCATTTTCTTTGCTCATTTGTCAAAGATTAGTTGCTCATAGATATGTAGCTTTATTTCTGTGTTTCTATTTGGTTCCATTGGTCTTTGTGTCTGTTTTTGTTCCAGTACCATGCTGTTTCAAGTATTACGGCCTTGTAGTATAATTTGAAATCAGGGAGTGAAATTCCTCCCTTTTCTTTCTTTTTAGTCTGGAGGGTTTTAGCTATGCAGGGATTTTGTGGTTCCATATGAATTTCATGAGTATTTGTTCTATTTCTTTGAAGAATGTCATTGAGATTTTTCTCAGAATAGCGTTGAATCTGTAAATTTCTTTTGGTAGGATGGCCATTTTGATAATATTAAATCCTTCCAATCCATGAGCAGGGGATGTCTTTCCATTTTCTTGTGTCTTCTTCTATTTCTTTCAACTGTGCTTTATAGTTTTCTTTGTGTAAGTCCTGTCCGTTTTTTCTTAGATTTATTGCTGATATTTGATTTTTTTAGTTTCAATTTTGAAGGGAATGGATTTCTTAATTTCTTCTTCAAACTGGGTGTTTGCATATAGGAAGGCTACTGATTTTTGTGCATTGTGCTACTTCACTGAACTGGTCTATACTGTGGAGTTTTGGGTTTTTTTAATATATATTAGCATATCATCTACAAATAGTAACAGTTTAATTTCTTCTTTCCCTATTTGGACTCCTTGAATGTCTTTCTCTTATCTTATTGCTTTGGCTAGGATTTCCAGTATTATATTGAAAAGCAATGGTGAAAGTGGAAATCCTTGCCTTGTTCCTGATCTTAGTGGAAAGGCTTTCAGCTTCTCACCATTGAGGATAATATTGGCTATGGGCTTGTTGTTTATGGCTTTTATTATATTGAGGTATGTTCCTTCTATCCCAAGGATTTCAAGGGCCTTTATCATAAATGTATATTGCACTTTGTCAAATGCTTTCTCAGCATCGATTGATATGATCATATGGTTTTTCTTTTTCTTTTTCTTTTTGTTGATGTGTTGGATTACATTAATTGATTTTCAGATGTTGAAACATCCTTCTGTCCCTGGAATAAATCCCACTTGGTCATGGTGTATTATCTTTTGTGTGCATTGTTGGATCCTGCTGGCTAAGATTTTGTCAAATATTTTTGCATCAGTGTTCATTAGAGAGACTGGTGTGTAGATTTTTTGTGTGTGTATGTTGTCTTTGTCTGGTTTTGGTATTAGTGTAATGTTCGCTTCATAGGATGTGTTTGGTAGTACTCCTTCCTTCTCAATTTTTTGAAAGATTTTGTATAATATAGGGACGATTTCATTTTTGAACTTTTAGTAGACTTTGCTTAGGAAACCATCTGGTCCTGAGCTTTTGTTTTTGGGGAGGGTTTTGGTTACTGTTTCAATTTTTCTGTTTGTAATTGGTCTGTTTAGGTGTTCTATATCTTCTTTACCTAGTTTTGGGTGATTGTATAGTTCTAGGAATTTGTCCATTTCCTCTAGGTTGTTGAACTTGTTTCTGTATAGTTGTTCATAGTAATCTTTGGTTATTCTTTTGAATTCTGTTGTGTTCGTTGTAATTTTCCTCTTTCATTTATGATCCTATTTATTTGTTTTTTCTCCTGTTTTTTCTTTGTAAGCCTGGCTAATGGCTTGTCTATTTTGTTTATTTTTTCAAAGAACCAGCTTTGGTTTCGTTGATCTTCTGGATTGTTTTTTTTGATTTCCATTTCGTTTATTTCTACTTTGATTTTTATTATTTCCTTTCTTAAACTGGCTTTTGAGATTTTTTGGTGTTCATTTTCTAGTTCTTTGAGGTGTGAGATTAGATTGTTTCTTTGAGTTGTTTCTTGTTTCTTGATGTGAGCTTGTAATGCTATATATTTTCCTCTTTTTACTGCTTTTGCTGTGTCCCAAACATTCTGGAAAGTTGTGTCCTCATTGTCATTCAGTTCCAGGTATTTTTTAATTTCTCCTTTGACCTCTTCATTGATCCAGTGGTCTTCCAGTAATGTGGGTTATAGTCTCCATGAAGGAAGAAGGTTCCTTTTTTTCTTTTCATGGTTTAGTTCTAGTTTGACTCCTTTATGATCAGGGAAGAAGGATGGCATGATTTTGATCTTAGAATATCTGTTTAGGTTTGTTTTGTGACCTGATACGTGATTGATCCTTGAGTATGTTCCGCGTGCACTTGAGAAAAATGTGTATTCAGTTTTTCAGGGGTGTAGTAACCTATAGATGTCTGTTAATCCCATGTGGTCTAGGTCCTTATTTAAAGCTTTAGTGTCCTTGTTTATTTTTTGTCTTGTTGATCTGTCCAATGGTGAGAGTGGGGTATTGAAGTCTCCTCCTATATATGTATTTTCTTTTAATTTCTGTTTTCAGGGATGATAATAATTGTCTGATATATTTTGGTGCTCCTTCATTTGGGAAGTATATGTTGATGAGTGTTATATCTTCCTGTTTTATTGTCCCCTTTATCATGATGTAGTGACCAGCTGTGTCTCTTTTTAACTTCTTAAGTTTGAAGTCTATTTTATCTGATACAACTATAGCTGTTCCTGCCTTTTTTCTTGATCCATTTGCTTGTAGGCTTGTTTTCCAGCCTCTAACTATTAATCTCTGTTTATCTTTTACAATTGAACATGTTTCCTATATAAAGCAGAAGGTTGGGTTCTGTTTTTTTGATCCATCCTGCTATTCTCTGTTTTTTTTTTTTTTTTTAAGATTTATTTTTTATTTATACATACAAACTGGGGTACAGGCCAGAGGTGTGGGGCGGCGAGAGGGTTCACCAGAGACAGAGCGGGTAGCAGAACAGGCAGATCAGAAATACACTGCTGAGGGGAGCAGCGGGTGAGGCAGGAGAGGTCTGCCGCACCATGTGGGATTCTCCCCGGCCGGGCGTCGAACTCGCGTTGCCGCTGCCGACAGCTCCACAGCGCAGCGCTTAACTGCTGCGCAGCGCTTAACTGCTGCGCCACCGGGGAGGCCCTATTCTCTGTTTTTTATTGGTGTGTTTAGTCCATTTACATTTAGAGTTAATATTGATATACTGTCATCCATATTTGTCTTTTTGTTTACCATTTTTCTAATCCTTACCTTATTACATATTTCCTGGTCATTTCTCTGTTGGTTTTGGCTTCAGGGCTTCTTGTAATATTCTTTGGAGTGGGGGTTTGGTAGTGAGGAATTTCTGAAGTTTGTGTTTGTCAGAGAAAGTCCATATTCTTTCTTTGTAGAGGAAGGAGAGCTTTGCAGGGTAAAGTATTCTTGGTTGACATTTGTTGGCATGTAGTTTGTTAAATAAATTACTCCATCCTCTTCTTGCCTGTAGTGTTTCTTCAGAGAAATCTGATGCCAACCTGGTGGGCTTTCCTTTACAGGTTATTTGTTTCTTTGTCCTCATCATTTTCAATATATTTACCTTGTCTTGAATTATTGATAGTTTTACTATTATATGTCTTGTTGTTGTTTTTCCTTTCATTATAATAATTTGGAGTTCTTCTGGCTTCCTGTATGTCAATTTTTATTTCCTCCTTCATGTTTGAGAAGTTCTCTCAATTATCTCTTTGAATAGTTTCTCTGTTCCTTGGTCTCTCTCTTCTCCTTTTGGGATTTGTATGACTCTGATGTTTCCTTTTTTCATGGTGTCAGATCATCCTCGAAGCATTTCCTCATTCTTTTTCCTTCGTTTTACTCTTTCCTTTTCTGTCCTGGTTCTTTCTATGTCTGTGTCTTCGAGAGTGCTTTTTCGTCCTTCCATTTCTTCTATCTTCATGGCTTTTCCTAGAGTTCTTGAGCTTCTCTATTAATGTTTGTAAATCCTCCATTTCCTTCAATTTCTTCTTTATAGATTCATTCTCATTCTTCAGTTCTTCGTTCATATTCCTCAGTTCTTTGTTTATGAAACTTTCCTTCTCTACATTCCATTTGATTATATCATTTTTTTTTTGTTACGATTATTTTGAATTCTTTATCTGTTAGGCAGATGTAATCTTCTATGTTCACATTACTGGGCTCTGGAGAAGGATTTTCTTTCTGTGGTGTATTGTTTTCAGAGTCATTTATAACTTTTTTCCTTCCTATTGTTGGCCTTCTGCTTTAGTCTTATTGTAGTGTTCCTGTGCTGCTGGTGCCGGCAGGCATGACTACTGGTTTCACTTGCTGAGGAGTGTTTGTGGTTTTCTAGCGTCTGAGCTTCTGTGGCTGTGGCTGGGTGTCATCCAGATCTTCTTTTTTCTCTATTGAATTTCTATGTCTTCCATGACGTGTCTCCAATGTGTTTCCATGTCCGAGTGGAATTAGGGGAGAAGAGGTGATGTGTAAAAAATGGGGGGTGTCCACTTTCTCTATTAGACAGATCAAGAAGACAGAAAGTAACCAAGGACATTAAAGCTCTAAATAAAGACCAAGAGCACATGGGATTAACAGATATCTATCGATCACTTCACCCCTGAAAAATTGAATACACATTTTTCTCAAGTGCACATGGAACATACTCCAGGATTGATCACATATTAGGCCACAAAACAAACCTCAGCAGATACACTAAGGTCAAAATCGTACCAGCCTTCTTCTCTGATCATAAAGGAGTCAAACTGGAAATAAATCATAGAAAGGAAAAAAGAAACCTCCTTACCTCATGGAGACTGAAACCCACATTACTGGAAAACCAATGGATCAACAAAGAGATCAAAGAAGAAATTAAAAAATACCTGGAACTGAATGACAATGAGGACACAACTTTCCAGAACGTCTGGGACACAGCAAAAGCAG